>RDPX01000036.1:2519879-2558856 GCA_003991215.1 Morbakka virulenta | reverse complement strand
GATGTCCAGCATTGCTCTTTTCATGCTTCCCTTGGCTACTGCAAGCTTTTGCTTCTGACCATCAGAAGCATCAGGAATAGGCAACAATAATATCTGCTGGCTGGTTACAGTTTATGTGTCGAGGCTTTTAACACAGCCTTGACTGTTTTCTTGAGTATGGAATAAAAGGCAGTTGGAAAAAACTGGGAAGGGATGGTAATTCATCTGCTGGCACCATCTCTGATTGGCAATACTTCCAAACACGATGGGAAGAATATGTTGCAGTGACTAAGGTCGACAGAAAGTACAAAGTACTCCAACTTCTCGAGTGTTGTGATGACACACTCAGAAAAGACCTTACCAGGTCCAATGTGGGACTCTCTAATAAGACTGAGCAAGAAGTCCTACTCGCAATTAAGGCTCTTGCAGTTAGAGACGAAAATTTTATGATTTCTAGAGTCCCACTCAATGACATGCGCCAAGATAGATTAGAGACTGCACATCACGACATCCCAGTGGGCCCAACAACCCAGAGGTCGACATTCTCCCAGACGACATCTCAGCAGTTTCAACAGAAGAGGGATTCGGACCACCGCCTGCTCATGAAGTCCTTGCAGCTGCAACCACTGGCACCTCTGATTCCGATCTCACCTTCGAAGAAGACATCAGTCCCTCACAGCTGCCGCCTTAGTAGCAACTCTATCCATCACTTGGGATATGGTGAAGTTAGCATCTACAAGTGATGATGACATCAGACAACTGGTATCCTTAATTGAAGACGGATTCCCAGACAAAGCGAGCAACCTCCCATGAAGCCTCCAATGCTATCATCAGTTCTGCAATAACCTATGAATGATGGAGGGGGTACCAATCTACAATGAAAGAATTGTCATCCCATCTTCCCTGCGACCACAAATCCTCGACAACCTTGCTTCCCATCAACCATGTTTCCCATCAAGGAGTCACATCAATGATGTTCCATGCTGAAGCATCTGTGTTTTGACCAGGTATAACCAATGACATCAAAGACAAGCATTCCAGATGCCATCACTGCAACATCATGGCACAATCCCAACCTCACCTACCACCAATGCCACCTTCTCTTCCTGAGTACGCATTCCAACTCATCTCCTTGGGCTTCTTCCATCACAAGGGAAACATCTACCTCATCTACGTTGACCATTACTCCAACTGGCCAATCGTTGAACGATTGAGTGAAGGTAGCAAAGGACTCATCAACAGCCTTCGCTGTACTTTTGTCACATATGGCATTCCAGATGAACTCTCATCAGACAGCAGTCTGGAATTCATTGCTGGGAACACCAAAGACTTTCTTAAATCCTGGGGTGTTCGACACCGCATATCATCCATTGGCTTTCCACATAGCAACTGTCATGCCAAATTAGGGGTCAAGACAGTGAAGAGGATGATAGTTGGCAACACTGGACCAAATGGTGACCTAGACACAGATGCTTTCCAACGTGCGATGCTCACTTATCACAACACACCTGACCCTGAAACTGGCATCTCCCCCACAATGTGCATCTTCAGCTGACTGACAAGAAGCAGCATCCCAATTCTTCCAGGAAAGTATCTGCCCTACCCCACATGGCTGGACACCCTTCGGAAGAGAGAAGAAGTGCTGAGGGCATGCCACTTCAAGATTGCAGAACGATTGTCACTGGGTACTCGACATTCCCGAATTCAAAACCAAGTTGGTCCAAACCCAGGAAAGTGGGACAAGACTGGACAAGTCATCGAAGTCAAACAGCATGATCAATATGTTATTAGAGTCAATGGATCTGGGAGAGTCACTCTGTGCAACAGGAAGTTTCTACGCCAATTTGTTCCTGTCATTCCTACTACAACTCGTAACCCTCTACTCATTTACCCACAACCTTGACAGCCAGCAAGCGAAACTGTCATACTCCAACCACAAGTTGATGTGCCAGCATCTCCTGCAGATGATCATGAGGCAATTCAAGAAGATCAATCCCATCCACTGCCTCCCATGATTGATGCACCATCTGTAGGGACCTGCAACACCAGCTCATCAGATGCACACACTGGACCATCTACTGACTTGAGCCATGCATCTACGATCCTTACATTTCACATATGCTATACATTACAATTTATTGTCACAACTCTCCTTGGGAGATCCTTATGACATTGGGGGGAGATAGAGGAGAATGAACTCTTTATTTTATATCTTTTGTCTTTATCGTTTAGATTCTAACATTGCAAGAATATTACTAAATAATAAAGGCAAATGGTTGAGACCTATCTAATACTCTACTATTTTACAGCTAATCAATGAGAACATTTTAAAAATTAAAAAATAAGGAGTTGAAAATTTTCCAAAGTGTTAATGAAAAGTTTCTTTTTTATATAACTAGCTTCATAGTTCCCATAATTTTCAATAAATCAAACAATGCAAACCCTGCTCTTGTTGAAGTCTATACAAATAAAGTTTTGAAATTTCTTTATTGTTAAATAGAAGATTGTGTGAAAAATATTGTTTCAAAATATGAGTAAAAGCAAGGAAATACCAATTAAAGTGTTCAGTAAATTTGAAATTGTATCACATTTGATTATAGCGACTGTATAAATGTGCTGAACAAAACACAATCATATCAATATTCTGAGTGGTTTAATATAATAAGCTGTGAACCTAAGTTTTGTTTAAATAAATCCTTGAGTAAGAAAAAGTAATGCAGGAGATTATGAAGGTGTACAAAGAGTGTAATATATCAAAAGTTAGTTTGCAAGGGTAGGAGGACACACACACACACACAAAAAAAATGACAATGCCTCGATAGTGATACAGCAAAGTTTCATTGCAAAAGCTTTGCATGATTATTACAAAGATCTTGCCAAAGGCAAGCACAATGACAACAATTTAGAATAGAAACTAAAATTTGTTGTTAGATGTTCTTAGTAAATGTATTAGGAGCTTTTGAAGTCACAGATAATAATAAACCTCCATTTAAGAAACTTTGGGTGCTTCTGTTATAGCTTATGGGACATAGGTCAAGAACATTATTTTCATACAGTTTTGACAAGTTAATATGACATTATCATACAATACAAGCACAGTAGAATTGAAACAAAATGGTGTGAATAAATACCCCTGCATGTGTGGTCACTTTCTAGAAAATATGGAATAACTTTTAGTTTCTTGAGACTGCAAAACTAATGACAACTTCCACCTTCTTTGCAGATATTTCATCCAATAAGATTACTATTTGCAGAGGTTTAACAAACACATTTTGCAACATTTAGTTTCACATTACCTTGGCAAAAAAATTGTTTTAGGATGGAGTAGGATAGGGTTCACTTAAAATTGAATCTGGAGAGGTTTGTTCTTTAAAGTAAACAAGTCTGCAAAGTTTACTTTTCAAGTTAATCACTTATGGTAATCTTTTAATGAATTAACTACTGAATAGGTTGACCAGAACAAAACAGCAGTCATTGTTCTTAATGTAACCAATCTACTAATCATTATGTTTAATAACAAATAAACCAGCCACACAGGCTCCTTTTCCTCTTTTATCTTGGTAGTATAATTAAAAGCCATGCTGGAGACAGCATTGACATTCAAAACTGTCTGAACAAGGCAAGGGGCACCTTTCATCATCATCATCATCATATTCGGTTTAACGTCCGGTTTACATGCTAGCATGTGTTGGACGATTTCTTGAAATTGACTTCAAAGTTATCCTATCCTTCACCAGGTCTCTGCTGACACCTTTTTGTTTCAGATCCATCCTTATCACTTCCTCCCATGTTTTCTTTGGTCTTCCTCTGCCAGTGGTTCCTGCCACCTTGATTGTTCTGCATCTACTTGTCCAAGCATTCTTGTCCATTCTCTCCACATGACCAAACCAACGAAGCCTCCTATTCTGCATACAGCTGCCAATACTGTCCAGATTCAATCTCCTTCTGAGTTCATTAGAACTGAGCCTGTCCTTTAGACTTACGTTGCACATCCATCTTATCATTCTCATGTCATTTCGCTCCATGCGGCTGACATCTTCAGCTTTCACTGGCCAAGTTTCACTGCCATACATCATTGTGCTACGTACTTTATGTGTAAAAAATTCTCTAGAGATTTTCACAGTATAATAGAACAAAAAAATTGCAAATATACAAAACCTGTGTGCTGTCAACCTAACTGCATTTCTCAGAGTACTGGTGAATGACAGATGGTGCCATGACAAGGCTCTCAGTGTTCCATTCAACATGTTTTAGAAAGATCTCACAGATATTTTGGCCCAAAACACATTCCAACAAAGAGCTTCTTGAATTATGTCAGCTGGAGGGTATGGAGACAATCTTAAAAGGTGAAGTTGAAGACAGATTGGTCTGGTCATTTGAAGGGAGAAAGGCAGTGTTGTTATAGTAGGTATTTATTAGACCTCTGAAGGTAAAAGGAAGAGGGGCAGACTGAAAACAACTTGGCAGCATACAGTCAAAAAAGACATAAGGGCTATACATGAGACATGAAAGACCATCCAAAAATGGGCAGAAGACAAAGAAAGCTGGAGAAACCTTGTCATTGCCTAATGCACTGTGAGGCCTGATGGGAGTAAAAAGAGCATAAACCAGAGAAAGATTTGTACACCTTTCATAATTTTTAAGCAGAAATATATTTCCTAGTAAGCATGTTATGCATTACTTGCCTGGTTGGGAATGTAAATTTAACACAAATCCAAGCTTGAATGTTTAGCATTTAAGGGAGGCAAGTAAGTTATAGATGAAATTAAATTGTGACTTTCAGTTAAAATCTCTTTCTTTGCATAATTGCTTACAGTAATTGTGTTCAGTATTGTACTATATTAAGTCCAGATTGTGGGTTGTATGATGACTTCAAGATTTTTTGTATTAATTCAAATTAGATTGGAACAATTATGTATCAATCCATTTAATTTTTGTTTTTTCTGTATGTCATATGAAGAATTAGTTCTTTGGTATTTCTATGTTTGAGTTTGGTTCTGTTTTCTACTTTCAGTATATCATCACATAAGTATATGTTCATCATATCAACATATATCAGAGGCCATAACGTGAACTGGACTAACATGGAAATTCTGTGATATGTTCTAGCATAAACAGGTGAATTGACAATTTGGTGTGTTTTTTTCTCTGTGTGAAATGGCCAGTGTAGAGACCACAGTGTATGTAATATTTAAACAATGATGCAATTAACAGGAAGGAAGCAATCACTTCATGGTTAGTGCATATGAACTGTAACCAACAGGTTCTGGGTTTAATTCCCTGGGAGGGCAATGAATTCCTGAAGAATAAAGCTCCAAAAAGACTTTGGAGCTTTATAAAAGAAAAAGCCATCTGTTGGGCAGCAATAATGCCATCTGGCCAATATATTTCCCAATGCCACAACAAAGCTATCAATGCTTGAAAAAACCCAATTCTACAACAGGAACAAAATTTTGAAAAAAGTAGAAGGAAGTGTTAATACTTTCATAAGTGGTGTAAAAGTACATGTTGGTCAATATGACTTTAAATGTAACTTGTATACTGATGCTGTTAGAAAAATTGATTACAGGCACAACTGTTTGGGGAAGAATTAACAACAATATTAGAGAAGATGCCCTTATGAAAGAATATGAGTAAGCAGAACTTCAAAAAACAGGCCTAGAAGATTGGAACCACAGCCACTCCAGACTACTAGATAAAAAAATTTACTCACCTCTGCAGGTCAACTACCTCAGAGGAAATGCACATAGTGACTACATGCAATTAATAACAATCTGATATATTTGCCCAATGAAAATAAGGAAACCACAGACCTAACACTATCTGAAGTTATCTACAATTTAAAGCAACCCTAAGGACTGACTGAGGACCTGTCTATATCATAGCATTCTTTAAGGCCAAAAGGCACTCCTGACTTACATAATAAGCTTCTAATTTGCATGCATGGATGCATATACATATATATACATGTATATATATATATGAGTAAAAGTAGATTTCAGAACATTTATATGTTATCTGCAAAACTGATAAACCATTCCCATGTTGTGCATAAAGCATGACAGCTCCAAAAGCTCCTGCTCCAGCAACTTGCAACTTTCTTCTACGTTTTTGTTGTTGCTCACAATCCATTGTCTATAAATAAGTCTGGAACAGCCAACAGGTGGACCAAACTTCTATCAAAAGATACACCAATGGCATTGGCCACATCTTGTCAAAACCCACTCTGGGTACTAGCAACTGTATTCAGAATAATTCTCAGAGAAAAAGGTGCATTGGATTGCTTATATATTGCATAGTTACCAAATCTGTTAATAATATATGTTTCTAATCTCTACTTAATAGCAACTCAAGCCTCTCAAGGTGTTTTGGTGTTTTGTTGGGATTTTGTCTTGTTGTCTGCTGACGTTTCTGATATATGTCTAATTTCTCAGACACTTTATGGAGATAATTTTACATTGGTATTTAATACTTTATTGAAACGTATTTGACCGCCATATTTTGAATTATGCCTTACGTCAAGGACAGGTAATTGATACCTCTCAGGAAATAGGGGAACTAAAATAGAAAAGAACCACAGGACAAGAAATGCCACAAAAGTCTGATCGAAACAGTCTTCGAGAATTAATATCCATGAAAGGAAGTGCACTCTTGGCTGACCTGAAAGAAGCATGTTTTTTACTCTCCTCCTGTCCAAATTCTCGTTTTTTCAAATTCTAGGTTGGGGTGAACGTCAGTATTTGTCACCATTTTCTCCTACCTTTTGCATCATCCTTCATCGTCCCCTCTATTCATGCCCTAATAGGATACGTTACACCAAAACAAAACCTATTTCACAAGATCATGCCACAAGGAGTAACTAAAAGCCATTAAAACATTTGGTGAAATCAATGAAGAAGTGGAAGGAGTGCCCATTTTAATTCTGTAATGAACACTCTTAAAAAAGTCACACCTAAACTAACGAAGTACTTTTCGATTTCCCAATAAATGTCCTTTCATATGCACATTTTACTATGTCATAAAAGCATCTAAACATAAAATGATTTATTTGAGTGAGGTTATATTTTGTGGGTTTTTGTGTCTTCTTTCAAAATGGGCAACTTCCTTTCATTCCATTAAAAATTTGCAGATACAACTCACAAACCTATGTTAAATGTATTATGCCCATTAAAATTATTCAGCGAGTTTGATCACTAATGAATGCTTCCCTATGATAAACTATGAATAGATGAATATTGCGTAAAAAGTTAATAAAGGAATACTGATTAATGTTTTTTTCAGCGTGGACTTACCAGATAACCTTTGTCTTCGTCTGCCATTTTTCAAAACTCTTTTTGAAGCTGGTTCTCGTTTCTATGCGTTTCTATGGTTTCGGTGGTGGTAACGATTTCCAGAAAGACTGTGATCCCAAAGAAACCTGAGTTTTAGAGAAAAGGAAAATGTCTAAAAGTAACGAAAATTTGAACGTAAAAGTCTTCATTAATCACACTGATGAGTACTTAGGAAGAGTATTCAGTAAGGTAAGATTTTGTACGTTTATGTCAATGGAATGTTTGTGTAGTTTGGCTTGTTTGGTATTTTGTTACATGATCGAAAACAGTTTTCTTTGATTTACACCATTTTTCACAATCACCAATCATCATGAATCATTTTCACCAAATACACTTTCCTCACAAAATCTCGCCTTTCCCTGTTCTGTCTTCTTGTTACTCTTCTGGTGAACAGCTAAACAACAAAGGTCAGCAATCACTGTTGCTCAGTATAATAAATAATATAGTCCTTAAAGATTCTTGATTTTATAAACTCAGTGGGAGCCAGTCTCCTATCACCAGGCTGACGATGGAAAAAGTATCTCACGAAACGTAACTCTTACGACTCACAACATAATAAATACCCAACATAGGTATATTCCTCTTAACTTTATTTGCTGAAAATCATAGCACCCGTTTCCATGTTGTTAACAGCAAGGGTTACTTTCTCTTGAAAAATATTTAAGACCAATAATGTAATCAAAGGTAATTTAAGGTTGGGGCATATGATTTTCACCAGCAAACGTTCCAGGGAAATTAAACATTGATTTTTGAGTGGAAAAGGGGTGGGTAATTTACTGACCAAATATCGAATTTAGTCTGTTGGTGTTGTTATGTTTTTATGAGATGGTCCATTCAAAGTTCTCCGGAATCAATTCTCAGGCCATCCTTTCCATTTCCATCCCCTATCTTCCTAAATAGCATTAGAAATGTACGCGTCATTAAATCAATTATACAGACCATGCCACATCTGATCTTTGGTAATCGAACATTTATTTCTGTATGTTTTACAGAAAAAAAGAAACAAGTGGTTTTAATACATTCCAAAATTATCTGTGATGTGCCTTACAAGATAGTGAAAGTGTTGACTTACTCCGTGGTTATGCCATTGATCATAGGGTTTGATAGGTTTTCCTCTGACTGGTTGCACCAATCGTGTTTGTCTCGAATGTTNGTTGGGGCATATGATTTTCACCAGCAAACGTTCCAGGGAAATTAAACATTGATTTTTGAGTGGAAAAGGGGTGGGTAATTTACTGACCAAATATCGAATTTAGTCTGTTGGTGTGTTATGTTTTTATGAGATGGTCCATTCAAAGTTCTCCGGAATCAATTCTCAGGCCATCCTTTCCATTTCCATCCCCTATCTTCCTAAATAGCATTAGAAATGTACGCGTCATTAAATCAATTATACAGACCATGCCACATCTGATCTTTGGTAATCGAACATTTATTTCTGTATGTTTTACAGAAAAAAAGAAACAAGTGGTTTTAATACATTCCAAAATTATCTGTGATGTGCCTTACAAGATAGTGAAAGTGTTGACTTACTCCGTGGTTATGCCATTGATCATAGGGTTTGATAGGTTTGCCTCTGACTGGTTGCAACCATCGTGTTTGTCTCGAATGTAGAATTAAGCCAACTATTGCACTCTTGATTTTGGCCCATTCCTTTTCTTTTCTTAGCACATGCACACACAGTTAACAAAGCAACATGATCTGCATAATAGCAAATGTTTGTTATTCTACCACTGGTGTTGACTGTTCTATTAAAGTCCCTGTTTCGTGGTTTTTCAAATGAAGCCCTGTTTCACAAAGCATTCAAATGTGTGTGGACACGCGTGCAATTTATCGTGAACCAAATCAAATATCTACACGAGAGGAACTTCTCCATGAATTAAATGGCTGTACTGTTTTTGCCAAGAGCAATTCAATTTTGTGATGCAATGAATGGTTTGTAGCCTTTGAATAGCTGTACCTTTTGCCATTCTTAATCTCTGCTACGTTTTGTGATTTATTCATTCCGCTTTATTTCCACCATCCCATTTTTCTCTTGTTTCATGGGTACACATTTAACAACAACCATCTTGCCAGTGATGTCTACTTCACTACTTTCACCAGAGTCTTGTTCTGCTTATTGTCTTATTTTTAGCTGAACTTTGTCAGTGCCATGCAGTGTAAGGACCAATGTCACAGGTTCTAGGTCAGTTATCTTGACTTTACTGCACAAAATGCTTTTTCTGCTGTGATTCACCTTCTTGAGTCAAATTCCAAATAGTATTCCACTGTTCTTCACTTGTATTAATATTACTCACAGCTGATGCTGAGTTTTCTATAGTTTCAGCCTGAGGAAGAAGCTTTCATGGCATCCTGAGCAGCACATTGAGCATTATAACCCTGAAAAAAACATCATTTTGCTTGGTTTAAAACTGCAGGATATGAGCTTCCATTTTTTTTCCTTGTGGCATTTTGTAAACAATAAATTTGTAATGCTATGTGTAATAGGATATATGTAGGGTGGTGGTGCATGAGAATGAGTAAGGATTCAGGGATTCTCTTTTGGCAAATTTATTAATCTCACACACTTTAAAGTGAAAATAAACGAGAGCACTAATGTCTTATCTTTGCCTGTGAAACAGGTCTGATGTCTCCTCTAACCAAGCTAACACAGTGCTTTACTGACTTCAGCACACTGACACTCAGCTAAACAGGCCTTCTATTTATGGTTGAATATTTGCGTGCAGCTAAATATTGTATGCAGCTAAATATTCCGTGTAGCTAAATATAAGTTAACATAAAAAACCAAATACCCTGCCCTTAACCTAAAAGAACTGCGAACATCTGTTCCGGATGAATTATAAAACCACGGACATTCTAAAACATGCCAAACCTAAAAAAAGTTAAAGACTATTGAATTAAACTAAAAACAGTAGCTTTCATGGGAGCAGGGCTTAAGTTGACAAAGACCCTTCTTTTTAATTATTTATTGTTTGGAACCAGCACTTTGTCACTGCATGACCGTTTTTTTTTTCTGGAATTATTTGAACCCCCATTTACTTGAAATAAAAGGACATTTTTGGGTGTTGAGATACAAGGTGGTTGGATGAGTTCTGGGTATGACTTTTTCCCAGCTTCATCAGCTAAAAATTTGGCATTCAATTGCACCATCTGAAGGAAATGGTTTATCTCAGCCATGGGTGATGGTTCAGCCAGTTTTCAATAACAGTGCCTTTTTCTGGGTCTGGTAACATGCTGTGTTTGGAGTAGCTGTTACAAACCATTCGGCTTGTTGTTTGTCAAGTTGGCATTTATTTGGACAGAGCTTAATATCATTTTCTTTAAAAGTCTCTAGGATGTTCCTGAAGTAAAATTCATGCTTGTTACTAACACTGAGCACTAAATTGTCACCTAAATGTTATAGCATTTTTTCAGGAACTAACAATGTCTCAGCTGTTGAAAATTCTGAACTTTATGGACTTAGAGGAAGCCATGGATCAGTCTTAGATCTCAGACGCATCGTCAGGCTCAGAGCCTGATGATGGGAAAAGTATCTCTCGAAACATAGCTCAGAAAAAGCTTATGAGTCATGACATGATAAACCTCTTACATCAATGTCTTAAATGTTTTTTGTATCTCACTATTAGGTTGGCTAGTTCTCATTACCATATGGCTATATTGGAATAACCCCAATGAAGTATAAAAACCATATACTACTCTTGTTTACATTTTAATTTCCAAATCAATAGCAGCTGTTGGCTATATCTAATGTTAAGAATCTGTCACTGCCTTTTAGTTCATGTAGCAATTCCTCAGGGGCTGGAATTGGCTCATGGGTGATATAAATCTCATTGTTTACTGCTTGAGAATCAAGTTTGACTTAGATCCTGTCAGAGTTATTTTTATCAGTTATAACTAGGTGATTAAGAAATGACCCTGGTTTCTTGTTTGCTAGAGGACTTTGGAGAATGTCTTCCTTGATCACTTTTTCAAGTTCATCTATTAGTCTAGATATATAATGTAAAGGTATTTTATATGGAGGTTGAAGGACAGGTACAGAATCAGGTTTCAGGTTAATCTTTACTGGATCACTGACTAGCTGGAGAATGCTCAAGAAAACCCATGCACAGTAGACTGCAGAATAGCATCTATTTGGCACTGTGATTGGTTTACCAGAGATAACACCTTCTTGAAGAGGGTTATGGTTTAGGTAAATTGTTGTCATACAACTTTTTACCAATCAGCTTTGTATCCTGATACTAGTGTGTGTGTTTGTGTGTGTGTGTGTGTGTGCATGTTGTAGTCTGTACAAAGGTTTTACATTTACCACAGCAACACATATGGTTCTTTGCAAGGGTTGGTATAATAAGTGACCCAATGAACTATAATAAATGCTGGTGTTTGTGAAGGATTTTTAACCATGTTGATAACTGAATTTGAATATAATTAATGCTAATGTGAAACTGGTTATCACATCTTACTAGTTTTTTTACATTTCAAATATTATTTTCATTAGATCTTCTCAACATCAGTTGTCGGTGCAACTGCAGAAGAAATAGAAGATAATGAATCTGATATCAGCAAGGAAGAGGGTGATGACAAGCCCAAGGAGAACTGTTACAGGGTTATAGGAAGCAAAAAAGATCCCACAAAACCAGTAAGCCCAGGAGTTGAACAGGTTTTTGAGGTAGATCCTACTTCCTTTTATCTGGTTAAAAGACTTCTAAAATCCCAGTAGTAGTTTTTTGTATTCATTTTATGCCCTTCAAGATAAATAGAACTTTAAGGTTGTTTTCTGTATTTTTTGTGGAAAAATGGATTTGAGAACTACTGGTTAGGAGTTTTTGGCTAGAAGTGACAGCTGGGAATTGTATTCTTTTGCAAGTTTTGATCAATGATGTCATGACCAGTTAAGATGAGCATTTATTATTCTTGTTCTTTGTAATAGCAGACAATTATTTATTAAGAAACACAAGAGGAAAACATAAGCCACAATAAAATATTTTAATCAAATACTTGTGAGTTTCATGGTCATCTGCTCAACCAGTAGACCAATGTGTGCTATGCTTTTAACTATATCAAACAAGATTGTACCAATTTTGTTTCAGTTCCTTCCTGTTAAACTTCTCCAAACCTATGGATGTAGAAATAGGCATTGAGAATAAGAACATTATTTCAGCCTAGAGGTATTTTTATCTCTGACATGTTGTATTTCTGTTGAGAGGGAGTTTAGAGTTGCATTGGTGCTTTCTGTAGCCCCAAAAATATGTAGGTGCAAATCAAACAGTTGTCACAGCTTCACAGTCTACTTCAATACATATATAATAGTATTTTAAGGGATATTTATGTATTACATACTAAGAAGAGCAATGGTGTTGGAGATAGATTGTAGAGGACCAAGTAGGAGGGTGATGAAGATTTTGCAAATGTGTGTGGAGGGTTGGGAATCAGAGAAGAGGTGGTTTTTGATAGAGATGGATGGAAGAGAATCATAGGATGCCTCACCCCATGAGGATAGATGGACATTGAATGGAGATGATAGTGATGTTGATGATGAATTTAAAGTATATTTTAATCTGTTTTTGGCAATCCTAGGTACTAGGTACTCTGAGTCTTATTAATAGTTCAAATTTTGTTGTATGCTTTTGTACATCTATTAAGCTTAAATCTTACCCACTATTATGGTTGATATTATTAACCTTGCCTGTAGCTAGGATCTTTACTTTATGTTGTTATACATAGCCACCTTTTGAGGTTGTAATTTAGAGCATTACTTGTTGAAAGGACCTTTAGGTTTTTCAATCTGAATAAATTCCAAATAGCTAGAGACTAACTGTAATGTTTCCTGTTTCCCGATTTGTTTACTAAAGCTTGGAGGATCTGTAATCTGTTCTTTAGTTACAGTGAAAATCCTGCCTTTTTTGCAGATGGATCTTTCAGGTTTTTAGTATTAATTTTTTTTACATTTTTTGTTTTCACGTTTTTTAATTTATAGTTGCAACAAATATTAGCTCCTTCCCTTACCCTTAAATCTTTTGAAAGACCTCCATTTCCTGTCAATGAGCAGGTGATCACTTTAGAGAGTACCAAGTATGTCTGTGAAGAGCAAAGAGTGTTCCCCAATAACTAAGCTGTTTAAGGTACAAAAGTCTGCCAACCTTTCCCCGTTTCTCATTCATGACTCCACAGCTGCATTTCCCCATTTCTATTGTGTAGAAAGTGTTATCCCTTCCCAACTTGGCATTTAGGTCTTGCATCAAGATGACAACATTATGACATGGAAGTGCTTCTACTTCGCTCTGGACCTGCCTGTAGTAATGCTCCTTCTTCACCTGCTCTGCACCATTTGAAGATGAATAGCACTGTATGATGGATAAGTTGGTTTGCTTACCCTCAAGATGGAGTTTTATTAATATGTTGCTAATCAGTTTCCAGTCCAGGCACTTTCCAGTCCCCTTCATTGGGATAACAGCCACCCCATTATGATGCTGGTAATTATCTCTTCCTGAGTATAGCATGTTTCTTGGTCTGCCACTGCCAGCCCATCAGCTTTTGCTGCCTCACATGATGTACAGATTGTATTGTCACATTTCAGAAACTACTTTTGGAAGTCTACCATTGCTGTACATTGTTCTAACATACCAAAACTAATATTCAATTTGTATTTAGCAGTGTTTAGAAAATCCATTATCGTGCCAGTAGTGTCCTGATAACTTAGACTACTATTTTAGATGTGATTACTTTCTCACCAGCCTACAAGGCAGAACACTTTCTCAACCATTGATCTAGAAAAGTGACATTTTGGAATTATGGGGTGTGCAACAAGGAGTAGAAATCTGGGTTGAGGAATGTTGTATAAGACCTTTTTTGGCTTTACACAGCATGCAGGTGTGCACGAAACAGTTTTTGCTTAGAAATGGCGAAATATTGAAATCCATGAAAATGACTTAAAAAATGAAAGCCTGAAACAAAAAGGAAACGACAGGAATCAAAAGGGCATGGGTTTTAAGGTTATAAAATATTCAGAATGGCTGAGGTTAGGTGAATGGAAGAACCGACACCAATACTTGCACCAGAGTCAAAAATCAAGACCATTATGAAGGAATATATTAAACATGTATTGAAAGAAATCAGAAAGACGTTTGACATTGGGTGAGGAATGGAGACTTGACCAGTTTTATAGAGAAATATTTTGACGATTTGATTGCTCACCTTTCACCGTGTGGTTCTATTGGGGTGGCGGGTTTTTGCTTTACTCCTAGTTTCACTAGACCTCTCCATCTGTTCCTGTCTCTGTATCGTTTCTATCAAGATCAAGCCATCGAAGGTCGGACTTGATTGTATCATTCCCTCACTGTTTGGGCCTTGCATGCTTTCGACTTCCCTTTATCACCATCTCAAATACAGTACAGATGGCCACACCCATCTTCTGGCAGAAAGTATGGTCATATCCTTTTCACCTTTTCTTTTGCATTACATCTTTGGTTGGCATCAATCTTGGTTCTGTTGTCATTCTTCATTCCTTCTATGTTCCTCAATACTTATTCCTATGCACTACCGAAGCATTTTCATCTTGTAAGAACATATCCTATCTACCAGTCCACCTGTGATGCACTTCCCAAGCTAAATTATATGGAGGATTTGATTGACTGCAGAAACACCAATGTTAAAGCCAAAACCTGCACTCGCCGATTTTGTTAGGATGAAGGTGAAGAAATTCATTGGGTTCGAGCTTTAAAAAGTAGATCTACCTTGAAAAAAATGCTCGCAACACAAAGCAGTATTGAAGTCAGAGAGGATTTGGCCCTCATTTATTCCAAGTCGATTAATTTCCTAAGAAATAACAGCAGGATAAAGTTAAAGCTAATTCTTAGGTGTTACACTGAGGGTGTTAGCATTATTAGTGAAAGTGAAACGATCACTGAGCCAGCAGCTTTTCATTCCAACATTGAGACCAAGTTGGAGGGTGCTGATGTAGATGAACTGTGGAACACCATGGTACACAAAGTTCTGGAAAGTGTGACAACTTTTTAGATACAAGGTCGTAACTGTAATTTTAGTCCAATCATCCCTCTTAAGATCAATACTGTCCCATGTGAGCAACTGCGTGGAAACTCATACATCCCATCCACTAATGCTTGCACAGAAAATGGCAATTATCAATATGAAAAATGATGATGGTAAATATTTTACCAGATCTGTACTATGAGCCCTGTATTCAACCGATAAAAGCCATGATCATATTGATAAAGCAGTAAAGAGTAAAGAATATCTCTTGAAACATTATATAATAGGATCACTCATCTCACATTCACCCTCCGCAAATGCTGCCTTTTGAAATAAACTGATGCCATTCTGCAATTTCTTTTCTTTCTCCTCGGCACAGAACATCTGCAGGTGAAGACCACCATGGCCTGAATGTCATCCGGGTTCAGTTGAAATTCCTGGTCATCTGAAGCTTTCTTTATTAGTAGTAATAACTACTGTCCTAAATAACTAAAACGCTGTACTTTGGGGTATTTGGAATCGATCTTGGGATTTTTATGGAAATTTGTATCATTTCCACGTGCCAGACTAAATATCCACCATCTTTTATGTATTTAGTGCTACTTATATCAACCGCCCCTAGTTTTTATATCAACACTTTAGTTTGCTCCAGTTTGCTTACTTTGCAATAATCATTGCAGTTCTTGAGTTGTTGTGTGGTAATCATCTCCAAACAAACTAACAGTGGGTGCAGGGCCTATAGCTGAGTGTAGAGAGTCTGTGCAGTTTTGTAATAGCGGGAACTTACTTTTTCGGCATTCTTTCTTGATCAACCATGTTCATAGCTTTGCCGAGTTCTACAAATCTGTCTCCCGAATTGGAAGATTTGTGCTTTGCGTGTTTCTGTAACCGTTTGTCACACCCCTTA
Source organism: Morbakka virulenta (assembly GCA_003991215.1). Classification (NCBI taxonomy): domain Eukaryota; kingdom Metazoa; phylum Cnidaria; class Cubozoa; order Carybdeida; family Carukiidae; genus Morbakka; species Morbakka virulenta. The sequence goes on along the minus strand of RDPX01000036.1, from coordinate 2,542,656 downwards.
GTAATATTCTTCATGGCACTGAGCCTCCGTTTTGTGAACCAAAGAGTAGCAAAAAAAAAAAAAGGATGTAGCATCNCCCTAGTTTTTATATCAACACTTTAGTTTGCTCCAGTTTGCTTACTTTGCAATAATCATTGCAGTTCTTGAGTTGTTGTGTGGTAATCATCTCCAAACAAACTAACAGTGGGTGCAGGGCCTATAGCTGAGTGTAGAGAGTCTGTGCAGTTTTGTAATAGCGGGAACTTACTTTTTCGGCATTCTTTCTTGATCAACCATGTTCATAGCTTTGCCGAGTTCTACAAATCTGTCTCCCGAATTGGAAGATTTGTGCTTTGCGTGTTTCTGTAACCGTTTGTCACACCCCTTAGTAATATTCTTCATGGCACTGAGCCTCCGTGCGAACCGAACTGTCTTGGAGAGGTTCAGTTTTTAATTGGTGAGAAGTTAATTGAAGGATTTAAAGGACGACTTAACGATTCCGATTCGGCGCTTGACTTTCTTTGTCACTTTTTCAGTTTATTATTACGTGGCCGAAATACTGGAATTGGTCCACTTTTTCAAGTTGAAGTGTTCTTAGTGATGATCACTGTTTTAATCTTCTTCTTCCTTTGATAAATTCTGAGTCCCATTACCTCATGTACCAAGTGTATGAATGAAATATCGGAAGAAAAGTTTAATGTCTAGCTGCAAACACTTATGAACACACAATATGAACTTCTATCGTTTCTTTAGTATACAGATAAACAAGAACTTCTTCCTCATTTGATGGAAGCTGATGTTATTATCTACGACATTATTTCAGACCCAAATCAGGTTGAAGAAGCATCCTGGGCAGTTTCAGGTAAGAAAATGTTCTTTAAATACCTTTTTGGAAAATTAATACCTAAATTATTTAAGATTCAGAAGGGCATTATTTTTGGGTGGAAACGAGACATGTAAAATAGTTATATTTCTACTCTTATGCTGGCATTAATGTATTTGCTTTTATCCCTGGAAAACATTTAGCTTTATTTGTAATCTTTATTCACTTGCTGATGTTCGAACTTACAGATTGCATAAGTCGGGAAATAAACGTATTTGAACTGACTGTTTAGCTAAGTGTCAATACGAGGTCATCCTTGTTGGAGTTTGAATTTATAGATGGTAATTAAGGCGATAACAAGAAAAGGCACTGGAAAAAGTCAACAAGTAAAGAAAGGAATGTAGAGTCCCTTGTACCCATTGATACAGGTAAGTTCTGCATTAGATTTGTTTAGCACTTCCCGTGAGGGAACTGGACAAATATTTAAAAATAAAGTTCTGATAAATCAAGAATAGAACCATTCACGTGACCTCTTTCTACACGTTCATCTAACATGTGTTTTGGCCAGGTTACTTTTTTTTTGCTTTGTCTCAGTCAATATGCATTTGGTATATGGTTGAAAGCCTGTGGTAAAATTATATACCTTTAAGCCAAAAACACTTAAATTGAGCGAAGTTAGTTAAAACTGGGCCAAAATGAATTATAATATGCTATTTTGAAGTCGGAAATTCCAACAAAAACAAAATTTGAAATATGCACAAGATTAAGTTATGCTAAAAATGTGCTAAAACGCCTTTAAATTATTACAAATAAATTATTTTATTTGTAGCCAACGGTGATAACGTTAATCATTTTAGTAAAGAAATAGGTTAAAGATTTATGTCACTTAGACTTTACTTGTTAAATAACTGTAATTTATTAGGTAACAGAATTCCAGCAGGGAAATAATATTCAATCCAAAAACGCGAAAATCACTTCTCGGAACTAAAGAGGTCAGACAGTACTCACCGCCTTGGGTGTCAACGAAGGCCAACCTCCACGTGCTGGCGCCTGGATGCTGATCAGTTAGGTTCTCCTGGCTAGTCAGTAACGCATGGTCTTTACTTCCAAGCTGTTCTTCCGTCTCATAGGAGAAATCGATCTCGTCGTTCCTGTGATTTCCAATCTGGTTCGTCGTCAATTTGGAGAAGGTTTTTGGAAGTTGTGCGCCTCGGTTGGTAAGTGCAAGCTTATTGTTTCTGGTTTCTTTCCAAACCGACCTGTCTTGCTTGTGGACTGCTGGTGCTCTTCAGTGTCATCTTACTGGTATGTACAGGTAGCACCCAGGAGAAATGCTAGGAAATGTCGAGTAACAGGATAACAACTGTTGGCTCTATCTCAAAAAATGAAACCAACCATGAAATGTATGTCACCGACGCCCCTGTAGTTGGGAGAGGTATTCCCAGTACAGCCTACGTACTTGGACACCGATACATACTGGAGAGGCGTTACTATGAGTTCTGGATATTCACATGTTGGACGGTGAGGGGAGGTTGGTTTTTCTTTTCATGAAGCCGGATCAAGTTCCTTGGGGTGGTCTTCCACTCTGCCTCCAGCATCTTACACAACAACAACAACAACTCATCTCCTTATTACGGATTAGAATCACCACATATCGAGGTTAAAAGCCTCTCGAGGATAATTATTAAATAAGATGGATGGGTTGATACGTGAATAGCAATGAATATTATGAGACGATTGACAAAGCAATAAAGTGTACAAAATATTACGACCTAAGAGGTTGGTTTTCACAATTGTTGATTGAATAATGGGAAGCAAACGTATGGAAACTTGATCCACAGATTGAAGAGTTCTTGAAAAATCTTCCGCTCATAGAAATTTGGGATGATGTTAGGCTGGTGGTGGTGGAAAGATAACTTCTTGCTGTGAATTTTTTTTATTTGGAAGTAAGGTGGGGATTAGATATTCAAGCTCACACAAGCACTTACCATGAGAAAAACGATAGAGCAAAGAAAAACGGGCGAAGTCGGGCGAAGAGGAAGGAAACAGAAGAGATGATGTCCAACACGATTGATGTTTATTCTGGACTCGGTTAAGGCAAGAAAGAGTGCTCTGTGAACACCCCTCCAATTATTTGGTTTTCCCCAAGTTAAATTTTTACCCTTGTTTTCAAAGGAATTCTTAAATTTCATAGTTATCTTCCATTTAAATTGTAAGTGTTTTCCACAAATAATGAACTGATTTATCAATAAAATCTTTTCGACATTTCAACGATGTTCAGTATTTTGAAGGCAGTATTACCTATGGGCACCTTAGTTTCCTTCTCTGGCCATCCCTGTCTCTTGTAGGCAGATTTTCGTAGTCTGTTTATGTATGTTCGACGTTTTAGATGATGTTTTATAAGAAGAGGGCATTCAACTTCACTACAGCATATTTTTAACACTCGGGCTCTCTACCAGATCATGAGAATTATTGCTTACTTCTAGACGTTGAAATAACTTTTGGACACTGATCACACCGGGATTGAAAATAGAGCTGCAGGAGAAACACTTGTCAAATCCTTGATTTGTTTAATGATAAGTTTGTTTATTAGAGTATGTTTAAAGTTTTACAGTGGGGTTTGCCGATTGTTTGTTTTAGCAAACCGAGAGAACCGCTGCAAAGAAATATATGAACTTTATCCCTGCACATACACTATGTCTTGTTTTTGTCCCAGTATTTTCCTGAGGTAGGCAAGTCAGAAACGAATCCCTGCTGACATACGTTGTAAAAACACCGGCCTTTACTTATAAGCCTGTTTGTAAGGTAGAATTCTATAATTTGAACCTACGAGCGACCTGTCAAGATTTAAGAAGTTTGGAAATTTATGGGTCATTAGAGCTTTGCTAAAATAGGACAATTTGTTTGTGAAAGTAAGTAAGTAAGTAGAGTATGAAATTGTTTTTTAATTCTTTTGCATACTTTCTCTCAATATTCTCCGCTAGTGTTATTTTGGCCACTTTTCCATTCTGTACTACATCAGCCAAACATTTTAACTGCTGATACCATTCGTTCATGGTAAGCGTTCTTTTCATGTTCAAACACTTGATAACTTTACCAATGCAAACATTTACAAAACCAGTGTACCATTTTTCTAAGAAACCACTTTTCATTGTGTGTGGAGATCTGTGCTATTTGTACTAGAGTTTAAAAATTCATTTTTGTGAAATTTGCGTTGTTTTGTTGAAGAATTATTATTCGAGATATTAGACGTCGTCAACTTTAAATAGAAATCGGTTGAAATACCCAGCTAACGTATCGAAATTGGTTGTACAAAAGTAAACCAACATTAGCTTTTTGAGCGGAATAAAGTGTACTTTTTATTGTAAAAGGGACTAAGAGAACTAAGAGAACTAAGGAAAAAAAAAAGTAACGGATATAAGGCGCTAAGTAAGCCACAGGATGAAGGAAAGTGCTTTTTTTTTAAATTAAATGGTTTTAAAAATTGTGGCAAATGCGTTGCTACTCATTTTCTTTTCTGTTCATCGTCAAAATGTATAGCAGACCGCACTCCCGCCCCCTGCCCGTGTTTTCTTGCATTTTTCTGCTTCCCCGTCTTATGTTATGTGCCTTCGCCTTCCAGAAATTTGGAATTTATGACTTCACGCCTCTGTTTTTCTTTTGTTACCTGAAAGGTAGACAGCTAGATCTTGGGTGCCAATTAGTGTTTGCGTTATATTTAGATTGCATAGCCCAGAATGTCTACAGCAAAACAAGGTGTTTTAAGAATGGCTGATAAAGGTTTTATCGCCACAAAGAAGCTCTTGTGAACCTGAGCTGTTATAAGATTATCATATTAACATGGAAATATTAGAAATCCTCACCAGGTGGATGAGATTTAAAATTTCTCAATAATGCCGTCTTATTTTCTTCCACTTTTAAATAGCAGTATTCTATAATCGATTTATTTTCTTAGGTGGCAATATGAGAAGTTCCTAACGCCATTGAAATGTGCAAAAGTACTTTAAAAAGTAAACGTGTTTGGAAATAAGAACAACTGTTTGGTTGGAACTTCTTCGTTCGTTGCTTTTGATCTCTATCAGTTTATTTTCTTCTGAGTATTTCCTAAAACACACTTGAACCAAATTTTTTGCTGTTGGTAGTCAAGTTACCATAGCCAAAAGCTATAAGACCTGTTTTATATTGGACGAAACACAATTGTTTGTGATATTAATTGCTGTTAGTCAGATATATTGTACATATATTTAGCCTTTGTATTGATGATTCTCTCAGCCCATGATTTAGCATGTGGATTTCTAGTCTGATGATATCAAAGGGCCAATTGCCTTTTACTTGAAATGTTAGCAGTTTAACTTCTGATATTTTGAGTATTGGATGAAACAAGACATACCAACATAACTTTTTATTGTATCTTCTAAAGGCGCACATGATTTTTTATTCTAGTAGCATATTTCCAAGAACTACTATCTCTGCTAGATGATATTTTATACTTGACCTATTGCCTGAATCGCTTAGAATTATTCTCGTTTTACATTATATATGTTTTATCTATGATGACTGTCTACTCAATTTCGAGTCTGACCAATTCTCTTACTTTGTAAAAAATCATGCATCGAGAAGACTGTTGCGTTCCAAAATGGCTTTTCGGTCTAGCCAATGATTGCATTTCCCGGTGAATGCGTTATAAACATGTTCATTTCTCCTAAGAGATGCTGTTCATTATAAAGAATGTGTATATATTTTTAAGCTATTGATGTGCCTTGTCAAGCATTAAATTGACTTTCAAACTCGTATAATACAGCTTTTTCGATGTACTTGTGTGTGGCAGAGTCCAACGTAAAATAGATCATTTCTTCTTTCATGTCTTTTTAAATAGCAAATATAACCAGGAACAACAATATGCGACCAAAGAGCAGCCAAGTCAGTTCCTCTCCCAATAGACTCCCTTCAAACCTACTAATATCTGTCAACTTTTAGTGATTCTAGTCAGCGCAGTGGGAAGTACGCGCAAACGTACGGTTTTACAATAACCATTCGAGTCCCTTTTCCAACCCTGTCCTTCAGTATCCTTCAACATTTACCTACCCACATCCATTTGTGGCTTCTTTATGGCATCCTTCCTTTGGTTATGAAATCTTTGCTTTCACTTGTGTGCTAACCTTTCCCCCTCTATTTTATTCACCTACAGAAATTACTTTAGTAATCTATTATCTCCACGTCTGGCCACAGACCTACCCTACCCCATGTACGTTTTTATCAGAACCTTATTACATATACTATTTCACATCGCAGTAGTATTGTATCTGTGTGTGCCTGCTGCAGTCGATGCGCAGAGTTTTTAAAAAAAAACAAACTATTTTTGGTAAAGGGTCCATATATTCTAAGGTAAGCGAGTGACGAGCTTGCCTTGCAATAGAGTACTTTAAAAATTGTGGCTCGTACATTTTATTGATAGTGAGACAAGTACATCTGTTCCTGCTTGTGCCAATTTTCAGTACCTTTATTTCCTCTACTCTGTTCTAAACTGTTTGTTTTCAGTTAAGATATTTGTATGAATGTAAGACGTAAATTGTTCAAAGTAATTCATAACATTCAGTACATAAATACTTCCCTCAGAACTCCATGGTCGCTACCAACTGTGTTCTTTTTTCCCCCTCAAAGTATGGTAGGAAGCATATGTCACTTTGTGCTGGTACATTTCGCCAACATTATTTCTCATTTTAGTAGCTTCATACATATGAATATGTCTACCTTTTTCAACTTTAAGTTTAATTGTTAAACTTGTTACATTGTAGTAATTGCGTTTTCTTGCTTTTAAGAACTCGTTTCATTAATAACAAAGAAAAAACCCACCTCCCAAGCCTTTGATAAGAGATGGTTTAATATGTGTATTTTTAAGTGTAATACAGGGGAAATGAGGAAATTTCAGCCACAGTGAAAATCGTATTGTTAACCAGTGAAAAGTCAGGAGTGAAAATTTTCGATACTGGTGAGGTTTTTACCACAGGTTTCATCATTACACATGCGTTGTCTGTTTTAAAAGGTCACGTCGGGCCAAAGGACATTACTAGAGACAAATGGGAAGATTACAGTAAGCATACATTGTTAACTAATGAAAAGTCAGGAGTGAAAATTTTCGATACTGGTGAGGTTTTTATCACAGGCTTCATCATTGCACATGCGTTGTCTGTTTTAAAAGGTCACGTCGGGCCAAAGGACATTACTAGAGACAAATGGGAAGATTACAGTAAGCATACATTGCATTATTAAAGTTGTCATTGTCTAAGAGAGTAAAGGTGCTCTTGTGTTTTTTCTTCGGGTACAGCTCTACATGCAGATATGGAAAGTTTCCCAAGACCGAAAATATTTATTTGTGTCTCTAGTGTGTTGACCTGGGCCAAGAGCAAGCCTGTTGATGAGGTAAGGATAGTTATCTAACTTAATTACTAAACTAGTTTTTGTACGTGTAAATATCTGTAGAAAAAACTACCGATATATAAATATAAATATTTATAACATATATATTATAAATATATTATATATATTATGGGCTGTGGGGGTGGGTGTATGAATGTGTGTTTGTTGAGGAGGGTATGTATGCCTGCATATGCACTTTAATTTTTAACTGTACGACAAGATGTTCCTATTTGTATATGTATATTAAATTCTATGCACGTCTGAATAGACAATGGAATATGGAATAGTCTGAATCAATCCAAGTGGACCTCTTTTTCTATGCGTTTGATATAGTGCCCGGAAATACTCACAGGGTTTTAAAAATAATTAATAATTAATAATAATTAATACAGTAAAAACAGTAGTTGCAGGCCTATGGAATCAAGAGTAAAAATGTTTAAGACAAGAACCATCTCACCTCCTCTCATTCAATTCTTGAGATAGGTAGGCACAGGACATAGCGCTGGTACCTCCGTTTTTCTGCAGACACAATGGGTTCGTTTACTTCGTTTTTATGCTCTCATTACACAACTCATCGCACACTATTATATAAAGCAGTAGATCACCGAACCCCCTTTTACTATTTAACCCCCTATAAATTTTATGCAATTGTTCTACTTATCTCTTGTCAGTTAGGGAATTTATCTTGTAATATAGTGTCATTCCCTAGGTAGTCACATACAAGTCATTTATTTCTTGTTTAACTGATAAAACTCAAACCCCAAGACCTTGAAATGCCTGATTGACCGATGGGGTTAAATTTGTCCAGTGTATCTCTTGAGTAGAAGGGCCTCTTTAGCCTTGGTTCGCAACACTCCTTGAGATGATCTAGAAAACATTGCTAATAATGTCACCACATCACCACCCCTCGTTTATGAGGGCAGTGATTAGTAGACATTGTCAACTGTGGATCCATTCAATACCATTCTATCACCATAGGGGTCAGGTTGTCGGCATGCTGATGGTCTGCGTCTGAGGTATAGTTTTAGACGTCCACTTCTATTTTCAGTTTTTTATGGTAATTTCAATCAAACGAATGATCCGGAGTTCCTGTCAGACCTTCAATAGTGCGGGAGTGCGAAGAATTTGCGAACTCAAGATGTGGTAATGCTGGCTCTATATCGACTCAAAAAAACTTCTTTTCTTCAAAAAATAGCATGTAGCCTTCAGTTATGTCATTAGTCTTCGTTCCAGTCTTTTTTTTATGAAAGCTTTGGTTCATTCAGATTCTCCTCATAATCTTACACTTTGTGAGGCAAGCCTCAAGTCTTCATGTTGACGGCTATTTACCCTTGTTTAGATTAAACTCTACAACTCATCTTCATGGTCTTGCTATCTATGTTTGACATGATCTTCTTCTGACAGAGCACAAGAATTTTAATCGAAAGATAAGCTCTTTATGTTCTTTGGATTATCCGTTCTTCAGACCACTTGTTACTTATTTTTCTTGTATCGGTTTTCTTCATGTGTTTCTTGGTCAGCCCTTGATACATTATCGGACTCCATTGATCAGGCTGTGGACTGGTAACACCTTTGTGTTTGGACACATTCTAATAGGGCTGACAGAGGGGTGGAAATTAATTACGACTTCGCTCTTGCCTACAAAGTACTACAATTTGTTGATTTTCACACAAGATTTCCTGATTAAGACGCAGGAAAACCTTCTCTTTTAGATTTCGTTTTGATTCCAGTTCTTGACCATTTTGAAGTTTCATTTCTTGATATTCTTTTCGTGTTGTTGTCACTGTAGAGATTAAGGCAATTATTTCAAATCTTGTTGACAAAGAAATTTGGTTAGTCTGACTGGGATGGATTTCGACATTTTTGGTGGTATTTCTTGGGATTCAGTCTTTAGGAAATCTGTTTAAAAGATTTGCAAACTGATCAAATTTTGGACTCTGTTAAAATTGTGCAGGAAAACAAGTGTAAAGTTCAAGTCGCACCAAACTGCAGTTAAACCAGACCCTATTGTTTTTATGCCATTAAATGCACCAACCGAAACGTTTAATATATTCTCGTATAAAGACCTGATGACGCAAAAATACTTGTGGGCTAATATTGATCTGTCCATTAATTTATTCCTCGATTTATTTTACAGTGGTCCAATTTCTTTATTGGAAGTTATCTGTAGCTCCAAGACTTAAGCGTGTATTCCTGTCATCATATCCTTTGTGCCCAGTATTAAACAGATTCTGTACAGACTGTTTGATAGATAGTTTAAAAATCACTAAAGGAATCGCAGCAAAATTAAAAATAGATCTGAACCACCCCAATATCTTATTTGTAGGACTTGTTACCCGAAAAGCATCACAAAATTAGTAAGCACGCAATCATCTTTAAGCCTTATTTTTAATCGAGTACAGTTGTTATATTTGGCCAGGTAATTTTCTTGGTCTGTCAGATAGTATCTAAAGTCAGATCTGTAACACTATTGACTTTGATTTATCTTTCATTTTATATATATATATATTTATATATATATATATTTATATATATATATATATATACATATATCCCTCTCACTCCCTCTCTCTTATAATATTAATGTGTCTTCCTTGCCCCTTTTATCTGAATGTCCAGTAGCATTGTTCTAGAGAGTTTGATCTACTAGTTCCTTCTTTGAGAACATTCGAATGATCTGCTAGACCAGAATCTAACTCTCGTCTGTTTGCTGTGCCGCAACATCTTATTTCGATATTCTCAACTGAGGAATTCTCTTCCACAGTTTTACCTTCCTTCAATACGATATTGGATTTTTCAAGTGAAATGTAGATCGATACCTGTCTTTAATCAAAACTCTTTTATTTCTTTTAGATAACTCTTATCTTACGTTGGTTATATCATGTTGTTGGTATGGAATGTATGTATGTATGTATGTATGTATGTATTAATGTTTGTGTATGTATGTATAAATGTATGTGTGTATGTATGTATGTATATATATATATATTTGTATGTATGTATGAATGTATGTGTGTATGTATGTATATGTATGTATGCATGTATGTATGTATGTATGTATGTATGTATGTATGTATGTATGTATGTATGTATGTATGTATGTGGTGCTCAAGAACTGGTGTGGACATGTGTTAAAATCACATAAATGTCTTAGCGGAATACAGAACTTCTACCAGTCATGTCAACCCTGAAAGAAACGTACAAAGGAGCTCAGGCCCTGTCTGCTGAGGCACGCATAACGCCCTGGCATGTGGTGTACGCTCTGGCGCCCAGCAACCCAATCCCCAACCATGGTTCAAATGGCATAGGGGGTAGAATGAGCTCTCGTAAACTGTGGTGAAGGTAGCCGTTGTAGGAGAACCACGCCTCTCATATCAAAGGCAAAGAAGGAGTAATGTAACTATCTCGGACAGAATCTCTCATGGGTATGTACTATTCTAGCAAGTGGATGCCATCCTGCCTTCATTGTTTTTCTCCGGAGAGATACAAACTCCGTGATACTAAAACCTGCAGACAAAGCAGTTTATTTGTCATCTTGCTATTGCCTGTTGCCTTCTATATGGCTGCGGAGCTCTAGAAAGTGGTATAAGTATCATACAAGCCAGTGTCACTTAAATCCCTTGATGTACAGGTGCCTCTTGGCTTGTTATTGAGATAGTCATTCCATCTATTGAAAGTCCTATGGCAATTGACGAGTGGTAACGTATTCAGATCTAACCAATTGGAAGCTCACAGCCACAAATCTGGACATTTGCGACAGGAATCTTATCCCAACATCGCTGTTGTTACTTATTGTAACAGGGGCATACTCCAGTGGAGGTTATTGTGACTGAGCAGCCCTTTTTAGGGATAGCACTGACTACCCTAATTGCAGGGAGGGTGCTAGAAAAGGTGCTCCAAATATTTCCCGTTACATCAACTCTGATTGGCAGTCTGCAGCGGAGGAAACACTAACACATTTGCAAAAGGTCGAGTGAAACTCAATGTTTGCTGTTGGAATGTAAGGACCTTGTTGGACCAATAAGTATCTAATCGACTAGAAAGAGGAACAGTTCTTGTGACCAAAGAACTTGAAAGACTGAACATTTATATTGAAGCTCTGTCGGAGACCTGACTCTCTGGTGAAGATCGGCTTACTGAAATAACATCTGGTTTCACATTTTTCTGGGTTGGCAAGCAGAAGGTGGACGTCATGATGGTGGTGTAGGTTTTGCAGTCAGAACAACCTTGTTAGAACGTGTAGAGTGCCCCTGCAGCATTTCTGACTGCATATTGAAACTTTGAACTCGTCTCGCTTGTGGTAGATATGCAACCGTTTTCTCAGTTTATGCTCCAACAATGCAAGCTAGTGAAGAAGCTATTGTGACCTTTTATGAGGATCTGCGTAATGCTGTCAGTTTTGTTCCAATTGATGAGTGCTTCTTATTCTGGGTGATTTTAATGCTCGAGTCGGTAGTGATTTTGAAACTTGGGATGACCTTATTCGCCATGGCATTTGCAAAAAAAAAGTTGAAATGGCTTGAAGCTACTTCAGTGCAGTTCCGAAGTCAATTTGGTCATAGGCAATACACGTTTTTACCAGCAAGTTAAGCAAAAGGGTACGTGAACTCACCCAAGATCGAAACATGGGCATATGATCGATTTTGTCGTCACCAGGAGGCGTGACCGTTGTGATGTGTATACTGTGCATGTAATGAAGAGTGCGGAATGTGACACTGATCACAAAGTGGTTCTGCGGGAAATTTAATCTGTATATCCGTAAAAAGTTCTGATAAATGGTGTGAAACTTGTAAAGCGCATCGACGTTGCCAAAACTGAAAGACCCGGATGTGTGGAAAACAATGAAAGACAAATTTGATGACATTGAATTTGATGGAATGTGGGAGAAATTTATGAACCAAGTGTACTCAGTGGGAACAAAAGTTCTTGGCTGTTGAAAAAAGCAGCATAACGACTGGTTTGATGACAATGACCAAAAATAAAGTAGTTACTAGAAAGTAAGAGAAAGATATATGAAATGATCCTCAAAGATACCAACTTAGTTCATCCTGAAACAGGGAGAGCCGTCAAAAAACACAAAGCACCTTTGCAACGCAACCTTAGAAGAATGAAGAATGAAAGGTGGTCACAGATTTCTTCAACATTCAAAGAGCATATGACGCTAAGGACATTAAGCTACTTTATGATATATAACTTGAAGTATTTGGCCCTCCAAAATCTTGCGTGATTCGTCCAAAGTGAAAAGACAACAGGGAGGTTATAAAAGAATCAATGAAGAATCTGCAGCGCTGGCACAACCACTTTGCTGACCTGATTAAAAAACTTTCAGTAGTGGATATGAGTGCGATACAGAACCTCCAATAATGTAAGTTTGGAATGGATCGACTACGAAGTCGTGAAGAAGTAGAAGTTTCTCTCAAGCAAATCAATGCTGGCAAGGCACCTGGTCAAGATAGCCTGCCAGTTGAACGTCAAAAGATTGGAAGTGAATTTCAGTGTTAACAATTATTACTAAGACTTATTATGGCACCAACGTACCCAAGGATTTGATAGATTGTATCTTAGTGTCTCCGTTTAAAGGGCAAGGAGAGAAAGGTGCATGTGATCAATATCGCTATTACACTCCTAGAATCTGTGGGCTAAGTTTTTGCGAGACTGCTGTTAAATAAGCTAACGGAAGATATCCGTCCGACTACTATTCCTGAATCGCAGAGTGACTTTAGACATGGCAGAGGCACCATTGACATGATATTTACTGCTATTGAGCAGAAGATGCCGCTGTATCAAATCTTCGTTGATTTAACAAAGGCTTTCGATACTGTGAACCATGTCTTGTGGATGATACTTGGGAAAGTAGGGTGTTCACCACTATTAGTGAGCATGTTCAAACAGTTGCATGAGAACATGAAAGCTCGTGTTCTTTTCAATGACAAACTGTCTGGGGAGATTCCAATTGATAACTGTGTAAAACAAGGGGACATTCCAGCACCAACACTTTTTTCCATATTCTTTGCTGTAATGCTTTCACATGCACTCCATAACTGTAATAAAGGTGGGTTTTTTTGCAATTTTTTAGTTTAACTTTAAGTCAAAAGGCTGTCGGAGTCTAATCAGAGAACTTCTGTATGCTGATGATGTTGACTTGCTTGCTTGTTCAGGTGAAGGCATGCAGCTCATTATGGATCGCTTTTCCACTTCGTGCATTGTGTTTGGTCTTAAAATTAGTCTGAAGAAGACAAAAGTCATGTACACACCATCACCTGGTGAACCATACATTGTACAAGATATCCGTGGCTATGACATTCCATTAGGTGTGGTAGACATCTTTGTGTATCTTTGTAGCATCCTGTCAAGAGATGGTTCCCTTGATGCAGAAATAAACCAAAGGATACAGAAAGCTTATGTTGCCATTGACTGCTTGAAAAACGAGTTTGAGCAGATAGCGGCATCACTTTGAAAACCAAGCTCTGTGTGTACAAGGCTTGTGTCTTGACTTTGAGCTTGTATTCTTGTGAGACATGGATCGGATATCGAAGACATCTCAAACTACTTGAACACTTTCATCAGAAATGTTTGAGACGCATACTCAATATCAAGTGGCAAAGCCAAACACCTGATAGTGAAGTTCTTGCGCAGGATACACGATATCGAGTCTGTGATCATCATCACTCACATGCGATGGGCAGGCCATATGGTTCGTATGGAGGATGATAGACTCCCAAATCAATTGTTTTAGGGGCAACTCCAGACTGGGAAGCGACCAAGTCACAAACCCAGAAGAAAGTTAAAAGACTGTATCAGAGAAAATCTAAAGGAACTAGGGCTAGACTTTAAAAACAGGGAAAGGCTAATCTGGGAAAGAGCTACTTGGAGAAGACACGTGAAGACTGGTTGTGCAATGTTTGAAAAAACTCTGGCTGGCAGAAGAACCTTAATGAAGGCACAAAGAGCTGGAAGTGTGACAAATCTGACCGTATCCTTCTGTCAAAAGCTGGCTTTGTCAATCATTTGAAGCCCCATATAAAATCAAGGCCACTTTCTAACCTCCCTCCAAGGTGACATAATCTGTCATGTGTGATGTGTGGGAAGGTTTGCAAATAGGCGCCTGGTCTCAAAAGACACATGACTGTACACAGACAACAAGTTTCACAAAGTGATAGCATTAACCCAGTGGAACCTACTTTTTTTATCTGTCACCTATGTTTCAGGCCTTGCAGATCAAAGGCTGTTCTCCAAAGTCACCTGCGAGGTCACGCAAGGAAAGACAGGAATTTTACTGACAACAGTTAAACCCATATACGGCAATCATCTGTCAAGATGGAGCACCATGTATGTATGAATGTATGTATGTATGTATATGTATTTATTTATTTATTTAGAAAGATTTCTGTTAATATGTGTTTTCCAAAAATTGTTNAATCCACCGGAAGCTTCTTCTTTCATCTGTCAACTATGATTTAAGCATTGCAAATCAGCGCCAGGTCTCAAAAGACACATGGCTGTACACAGAAACCAGATTTCACAAAGTGATACCATCAATCCACCGGAAGCTTCTTCTTTCATCTGTCAACTATGATTTAAGCATTGCAAATCAGCGCCAGGTCTCAAAAGACACATGGCTGTACACAGACACCAGATTTCACAAAGTGATACCATCAATCCACCGGAAGCTTCTTCTTTCATCTGTCAACTATGTTTTAAGCATTGCAAATCAGCGCCAGGTCTCAAAAGACACATGGCTGTACACAGACACAAGTTTCACAAAGTGATAGCATTAACCCAGTGGAACCTACTTTTTTTATCTGTCACCTATGTTTCAGGCCTTGCAGATCAAAGGCTGTTCTCCAAAGTCACCTGCGAGGTCACGCAAGGAAAGACAGGAATTTTACTGACAACAGTTAAACCCATATACGGCAATCATCTGTCAAGATGGAGCACCATGTATGTATGAATGTATGTATGTATGTATATGTATTTATTTATTTATTTAGAAAGATTTCTGTTAATATGTGTTTTCCAAAAATTGTTAACCAAAACTTGTAACAGGCAAGGTAACAATTGACACCCTCGCAGGTACAATAGTTGGCAATACAATTTTATTTCAATTTTTATTGAATTTAGGACGATCCAGAGGCTCCATTTACTGAAGAGGACTATCGCAGAAGACGGGCACATCCAAATTTCAAATCTCATATAAGTACGGAAAAATTGGTCATCAAGCTCGGAAAAACAAATAAGAATAAATTTATGACTTATGTTGTGGCCTCTGGATTGACTTATGGTGAGGGCGAAAACATATTTCATTTTCTCTTTAAAGCTGCTTGGCTTGGACAGGTGCCTGCGCTTCAGTGCTTTGGTAATGGTAAGAACGTCGTACCCACCATTCACATTAGAGATTTATGTAGTGTCCTATTAAACATAGCTGATCAGAAGCCAAAAACGAGATACTTGCTAGCTGTTGATGAAGCTAATTCCACACTTGAAGATATAGTTAGCGTAAGTACTAGTACATTTTTATTATTTTTATATTTTACCTGGCTAATGAAATATTTATTCAATATTCCTCTCTACTGTCATACTCATATTTGTCTTTTTGGGTATAGATTTTTGACTTTACGTACTTAGATTTCTTTCCATATATTTCTCTGTAGAAGTATTTGTCATTATGGTTTTTTGTTTTATAAGGTATTATTATCATTATTATTATTATTATTATTATTATTATTATTATTATTATAAAAAAAAGCTTTATAACGTTTGTGTACTTCAGTCACTTGAATATGCCGGGATCAACCTATGATCCTGGTGCTAGGTTATAGATAGAGTTCTTCTTAGTAATTGTGCAGTTCCAAGAAGCACCGTTTTCTGCAGTTCTTCGATTCTAATTTTACCAGGTATTTGATCAATATATCTATTTATTCCTTTTCTAATAAGTCCAAGAGCTCCTATTACAACTGGAATGACAGTCGTTTTAGTGCTCCACATTTTGCTAATTTCTATTTCGAGATCTTTGTATTTTGCAATCTTCTCGATCTCCTTTGTCGCAACATTTCTTTCTGATGGTACAGCCATATCAATTAAAGTACAAAAACTCTTTGATTTCTCCCTGATTACGATATCCGGCCTGTTTGCTCTGATTTCTTTGTCTGTGTTAATAGGCATAGCCCATAATACTGTAACATCATTTCCTTCAGCAACTTTGGTTGGTTTATGTTCATACCATTTGTTACTGACTTGAATCTGGTAGTATTTACATATCTTCCAGTGAATATACGCTAGTCCCTTATCATGTCTTTCTAAATATTCCTTTTTTGCTAGAACAGGACAGCCAGATATAATGTGCTCCACACTTTCATCAAATTCATGGCATAATCTACATTTCGGGTCAGCTCCATTTTTAATAATTTTGTGCTGATAGTATCGTGTTGCTAAACTTTGATCTTGTGCAGCTATCACCAGACCTTCTGTCTCCGCTTTCAATCCTGAGGTTTGTAACCATTTAAATGTCAGTTCTTTGTCAACATCTGCTCTGTCAATTCTCTCTGGGTACTGTCCATGTAGCGGTTTCTCTTTCCATCTCTCTTTCATGTTGATCATATTTTTTTCTTTACTGTTTCTTTTAGAAATTTCACTTTCTTTGTAATTGGCATGGCTTTTTCATTTTCAGTACTTTCCATTTGCAATTCTATTTCCTTTTCAAACGTATTAGCCTCCTTTTGAATTGAATATAACTTCTTGTCGTTTTTATGTTTGTATACTTGTTTCAACAGCTTATCTTTTGTTTCTTTCAGATACATTTCTAAACCTATAGTGCTTTTTTTGTAAGCACATTCCAATTGAATCAACCCTCTGCCACCTTTGTTTTCTATTAGCCCAATGCCTCAGAGCTTCCACGCAAGTTTTGCAGGCAAGGTGAGGGGCAAAATCTTTGTCTTGGTCTCCAAGTTTAATCCCGAAATATGCATGGTAGCTTTTCTTTACAAAGGTTGAAATTGTGCAGGCTTGTCCACTGAACATAATTTGACCACAAATGTAGCAAAATCTATCAGGATTATTTTTGCATTTTCTGTTCATGGTTGTTGATAGCAGAGTGTCAGTTCTAATGAAATTCTCGGAGCCAGCATTGAGAACTATTGGCCTGCGTGATATGTTCAATAAATTTGTACTCAGGGGCTGTTGGATTACAAAGTACAAGTTGGGCTCGTATTGCCACACACTAATCGACATAAGAACCCACAAATAGCCCAGTGTACAATTCGATGATATCGGCCCAAGTCGGATCGAGTTACAGAATCAGATGCCTCACGAATGACGGAATACATGCAAGCTGGTTTCAGCTTTGATAGTTGTGTCTGCACGGCAGTGACCTCTATTGTCCATTGCAGTAATAGTTTTGATAATTTACACAGCACGTAATTGAACAGGAACAGATTTAGTGCTGTCAATATTTTTTTTCCGGTAAGAGTGGGTGTCTCATTTTCGCAATATTTGCGAAAACTTGAAAAAAAATTTTGCTATAAAAAAAAAGAGACGTGATTACAATCTTCAAGAATCATCCTGTTTATAAGAAGTTGGTATTTGCAACCATACGAACCCCTTCTACATCCTTTCTGTTCAACTGGTAGTAAATTGTTTTCTTCTTAGTGGTTGTAAGTTCTCTCTCCGATAATCGATGTTAATATTTTGTATGTGGTTGGTAAGCATGTGATTGGTCTATAGTTTTTTGGATTTTTTGTTTCTTGTGTTTAAGGCAATAAGTATGTTATTCCTTGTGTTAACCATGTCGGGCTTTTTTCGGGCTCTCTTACTATTTCATTATAACACCTTGCTAGGTCTTCGTGTAGGGATTCGCAATTCTTCAACCAAAAATTGGCTATTTTGTCTTCGCCAGGGGATTTCCAGTTACTTGACTTTCGAAGAGCTGCTGTAACTTCATCCCTAGTTATCTCTTTCCATTGTTGTTCTGGTGAATTTTTATGCATTTCTTCTTGTGTTCTTATCCATTCAGCAACCTCATTATGATGTTTATCATCTTCTAAAATGGTTTTCCAAAACGTTTCAATCTCGTTTAAAGTTGGTGGCTCATCAACTTTCATTTGTTTTTTCCCTAGTTCTCGGTAAAATACTTTGGGATTAGATTTAAACATTCTATTTTGTCGATACTGTTTATTCCTTTTCTCGAATCTTCTTATTCTTTGAGCCTTTGCCTGTATCTTCTGCTTTAACTTTTCTTTCTCAGCAGCAATGTCTTCCTCTTTCTTAATAGTGTATCTTCTCATGATTTTTCTTCTTTTTCTCTCACTAATTCCATTATCTTTCGTTAACTCTGTGAGAATCGATAAATCGCCTCTCATTCTAGTAATTTCTTTTTCAATCCTCTCTTTCCACGCAGGTTTTTTTCTCTTTAACTTTCTTTGTTTTTTAAATCTGACACCTTTGTTTTCAGTTATAACTGTAGCAGTTGCGTACATCAGTTCATTTATTTCTGTTACATCTAATGGCTCGTGACGTTGTTTCTTTATTATTAACAGAGCATTATTTGATACCTTTATCAATTCTTTAGCCTTGCGGTCTTTGGTGATGTTTGGTAGCATAACTCTATTTCTTTTTTCTACGAATTTTATTTCCTCCCATTTATCTAATATTTGTTGTTTCATGTCTAATGTTTTTCTCACTTCTTCGTTTTGTTCTGAATGAGTCAAATGCGTAACATTTCCTTTATTATTATGTGTTATCTTGTCATCTTCTCTTGCTATATTATTTGTACTTCGATTGATTTCGTTTTCTGCCGTGTCTGTTTTTTGCTGGTTTCCCCTAATGTCTGTTTTTATTCTTTCTAATTCAGTTTCCGTTAATCTTTTATTTTTTACTATGTCTCTCCTTACATTTGCTAGTTTGTTTGCATCTATATTAGTTCTGTTGTCAAAATTCATCCTTCTCCATATCTGGTAGGTATGGGTTGTGCTATTCTCATTAGATGGTTGCTCAAGTGCCTGGTAATAAGCTATCATGACTTGTTTGTATTCCTCCCGTGTCCACTTCTGTCTTTTTTTCTGTGTTATTTGGCTCATAACTTTGTAATCTAGAGGGCCTATTTGAGAACTATTCTCATTACGGAAAGCCTCTAGGGTCTGGGGGTTGGAGGAATTTGTCCCAGTAGTACACTTTTCGACCCCAGCCTGGTCCATCACTGAGGAACGCGCTCCTTGTTTAACCGCGTGACGAGCGATGCGGGATGATTTTCTTTGATTATTTTCTACAAACATAGGGTAATTGGTTATTCAGGTTTTCCTTCCTGGGTGTTTTTAATCATGACACCATCACTAGGGGGTTGCCAACCAAGGCTAAAGAGCCCTCCCTGCCCATGAGACAGACTTAACTCCGCCGGACATCAACCCAGTATTTCAAGGTCTCGGAGTAGGCTAACAGGTGCTACACCTTGCCCAAGGGTGACCTGGAGGTAGTTGTGGCAAAGGGTAACCTCATTCGCCCATGCGAAACTCCACAACCGGATGCATTTTAACGTCATACCCAGGACGTTTATTATTATTATTATTATTATTATTATTATTATTATTATTATTATTATTTTTATTATTATTTTTTTTATTGAGTGGTTGAGCAATACGAGTCCACGGGGGACTCAGGGGTGGAAACTTCAGTAGACCCATCCGACTCCCAGCCCGATAAGGGTAAGTTGGATGCATGCATCACACCTAAGTGTTTGTGATAAATTGATGGTAATAAAAATACAAAACAAGACCTTGCAGGTAGGGCCTATTTAGGTTTCCCAGTTTAGGTGACCCATTCTGCCTAAAACGGTTTCCGTAGCAAGGCTTCACCCAAGACCTCAGGACTAGGTAACAAGTGCGAACTCGGTACTTAGCCCTTCGGAACTTGAGAGCCACGCTCACGATACTTAGATATGATGCTCCCGCACTACTCCCGCCCGTTAAACAGAAATGCGTGATATGTTACTTTTGTATTTTGTATTTTGTATTGCTATAGTTCTCTCCAATCAAATTACTCTATCTAGCTTAACTGATAGAAATTCTTTACTTCCTAGACCCGTGCTCTAATCGATTTTGCAATCAAAGTTTTTTTGGATAGGCGACTACAATTTACTTATTCAGTTACCTTTGTAACTGCTTGGATGTGATTGGCTATGTCTTGGTCTCTGACCATGCAGGGAAGCTACCTTCCACGCATATATTTTACAAATTTCGATTAGTTCTTTAAAACTATTTACTTGGGAGTTTGCCGATATTTTCTAGTTCTTTTCATTGGGCAACATGTATTTTTAAGAAGATTCTATAGTGACTTATTTATTTCTCCCTGGCACAGAACCGTAAAATATAGAGTCAACAGTTGCTTTAATTTTACTGAGAATTGCTATAAGATAAATATGAATGAGTAGATATCAATTATAGTACCCATCAAATAACAGGGCAAGAACTGCAGAATACGCCACAACGAGAAAAGTGCGGAACCTCGGGCAAGAATAACCATTGTTAGTTGGTTCAATAGCGGGCTCAATAGTGCCTTCAGTAGTGGCTTCAGTAGTGGCTTCAGTAGTGGCCTATAAGAAATACGTCGAGGGACAACTCGTAATGTGTGACATAGCATTGCATATATTCAAGTATTATTGGACTGTTGCTAGTGCAGCCCAGTACTACACAAAAACACCAATTTTGGCAGTTGTCTTCTGCCACCCCTCCCCCCCCCACCAAAAAAGAAGAAGTATGTACCATGCGTCCAATCCACCGTAACTGAAACCACTATCCTTAATGGAGATGACCCGAATTTTTAGATTAGTTCTTTTGAAATGGAGGAGCTACTTAAACCTGTGTTAGGAAAGAATCTGGAGAGATTGGCTATGGTATCGAGCTGCTTCTTAGTAAAAATAAGATAAGGAAGTGGTCAATTATTAATACCATGCCAGCACTGAAATTAGGATAATCTAAGCACCACGAGTAACTAAGAGGAATTGCACTGTTGACTGTTACAAAACTAGTCAACAAAATGTAGTTAAGGAGGATACAGCCAAAACTTTAGGATCCAATTAGAGTGGTTTCCTCCAAAAACATGTAATTACACCACACATTCTAGCACCACGTCACATTACTGCGTTACTCCTCTTTGCAGATTTTAGTGAGGCCACTGACAGCATGCACAGAGGCAAGGTGATGAAAATAACGAGAGGGTATCCAATCCCAGAACAGTGTATAATAACAATTTCCAACTTCTACGAGGACACAAAAGCTAAGGTGCTTTCAGCTGATGGCAAAACAGAATTCTTTCATATATTAGCAAGAGTTCTTCAAGGGAATATTCGAGCTTCATATTTGTTTGCATAAGTGATAGACTATGTGGTGAGCATGGGAGTGAAGTACAAATACCAGGATTTACTCTGTACCATAAGAAAATATATAGATACAATGTTACAGACGTAACTTCGCTGATGATTTAGCTTAATTAGCCAACGAGCTCATGCAAGCTAAGGAGCTTCTCTATCTTTTGGAAAAGGAAGCTAGTCTGTTTACATGTTAGTGCCAAAAGGACAGAAAAAATGTCATTTTACCAGTCTCAAGACTACTTAATGATTTCAGTTGACAACAATATCAAAGAAGATGGATTACTTTATATATTTTGTGGGCTGTACAAAGAGTACAGAAATTATATAAATAAAAGAAAAGCTTCACCATGGGCAGCTTTTACCTTAGCAAGACATGGAAATCTTTGAAACAAAGTATCAAAATACTGCTCTTTGTCGCTACTGGTGTATCTGTGCTGTTATACAAGTCAAAGACGTAGACACTCACTAAACAACTGCAAGAGACTCCAGATGCAACCTACACCAGAATTGTGAGAGTAGCTTTCAATGCGTAGTAGATACACATAACTAGTTATGAGTTTGGCAATTAACCTCCTGTGAATGTAAAAATTGCAATGTACAGACCAAAGATCGTAGAACACTGTGCAAGGCATTTGAAAGGGTTGGCTTCGCAACTAGTACCCAGTGAGCCAAAACATGGGCACGTCCCTACTAAAAATATCTTACCGACGTTGATAACATCGAGCGAGACACCAAAGGGGCCTAAAATCATGTTAAAAAGTTAGAAATATGTTGCTGAAAAAATACAGACCCTCTTATTTACCTTTCTAATTTCATGTGATGCTTGGATTGATGTATAGGCTGAATTTTATTTCACTCTTGGTATTCGTGTGGAGATGCATTTGTATGTTATACCCCATTGTGATTTTAAAAATAAGGACCACAGAAAATTTATTGTTGGTAATTTTCTGATAATATCTTTCCTGAATGATTTTAGACCGTAAGAAAACAAATGTGTTTTTTCGATTTATTTTTCTTAATAAAGGCTATTAGTAAAAACCTTGGAACCGGGAAAATAAGACATATTCAGGAGCAGGATACCTTACTAGAGAAGGACATTGAGGTAGGCAGTAGTATATTGTGAAATTTCAGCTACATATTTTCTTGATTAGAACCATCTGAGGCATTTCTCTCTCTCTCTCTCTCTCTCTCTCTCTCTCTCT
>RDPX01000036.1:2450979-2483280 GCA_003991215.1 Morbakka virulenta | reverse complement strand
TCTTAAACGAGAAGAAAAGATTAAGAAATACGAACAATTATGTTTTGAGATACGTGAAAGACGGGAAGATTATAACGTAAAAATGATTCCAATAGTTGTTGGATGTCTCGGTGGAGGAATGAAAGAACTGAAAATGGACATTCAAAAAATCTTTGAGTTTGATGATGAGAAAGAACTCCAAACATTATTGAGAGAAATCCAAAAGACAGTACTTTGGGAAAGCGAATCGATAAAAATATGAATCTTCAAATAGTCCAAAAGACCTGCTTATTAGGAACTGCAAGGATCCTTCGTAAAGTATTTAGCATCTGAACTTCAGGACATAATATGCCTTAGGTGTATTGTTTACACCCGGCCAAAGAAAAAGCAGCCAGTATGATTTGTGACATTTAGCAAAAAAGATAATAATAATAATAATAATAATAATAATAATAATAATAATAATAACTATTAATATGACTATTAACAAACTATTGGCATCGAACAGGTCATTTCACCCGAAAGCTGATGTTGATCGTCTTTACTTACCTGGAAGGGAAGGAAGTCGTGGCCTTGTTCAATTGGAACAATGATAGCGATGAAACATTTAAAATTGTCAAATAATTGGATGATGCAACTGGTTTTGCAACACGAAAACAGTAAAAAGCTTCACGAAATTTGAAAATGAATTAGAAGTTGAACCAATAGTTGAAGATAAAGACCTCCATATAACAAAAGTAGCGAAAGAACGTGCAAAAAAGAAAGGTCAAAGTCAGCTAACAGAAAGATACAGTCAGAAGGCTTCACATGGTCAATATGTAATCCGAAGCCAAAACGCTGATGTCGATCAACAAGCAACCCATCAGTGGCTGAGGAGTGCAGGATTAAAAGCAGAAACTGAAGGCTTTTTCAGAGTCAAGACCAAAGTCTCTTCACGCGAAACTATCAAGCGAACATATGTCAAAACGCATGATAGAATCAGACAATATCTACACTGGGGTGTTTGCAAACACTATGGTATTGACATCCACCAGGACTGGTATATAATAATAATAATAATAATAATAATAATAATAATACGAAGAAGAAGAAGAAGAAGAAGAAGAACATCGCGTGGGCCTGAAATATCATGTGGCTTCTGGCGGGGAATATCTAGCCCCTTAGCAGTAAGGCTAAAATGCATTGAGATATTTTATGAAAACAGGAAGTAAATCATACCACCTCGTCCGTCGCGGGACTCCGTCTAATTCCTCATCAACGAATGATCTGCAAGGTACTCAGAACCAGAATATCCCTAACCCTGAACCTGCAGCGATGCCCACAAAATCAAAAGAAACTGGAGTTAAATGGTCTACAGAGGGTTATAACAATGTTCTAAGAGCATTTTACATCGCTCAAAAGAACTCTATGACAAACGACTTAACAAACCTACTCTGAATGGATGAAAAAAGGGGGGAAAGAAATAATGAAAAACAGCAATGCTAATGAACTTGCAAATGTACCTCCAGATATTTTTAGAAATAAGAGATTGAATAATGCGCAAATTGATCTAACTCGGAATGTAATTCGAAATGAAATTGCTGAAGAACCTGAGCTTGATATTGGACATGAAATTCGAGAACATATAGTTGAACTAGTAAATTTGACACCTCAACAAGTTCAGAGTAGAATACAAGAAGTGAGAGAGGGAGCTAATGAAGAAATAGATAGAAATGTACACATGGTTGTGGCTGTTGATGATTTCGTTGAAAATAATATAGAAAAGATACAGGCTGTCCGTAAAGACATATTACGTGAACTTGCATTCACTGAACAGACTGAGATGAAAAATAGGGAAACACTACCTAAGCTATCATTCCCTTGAAAAAAACCATTCTATTAAGCTTTATAACGTTGCTCAAAGCGAGATACTTAATGAAACCCAGAAGGATTTAACCTCCATCAACAAGCCAAAATACTTAACAGCAAAAGCTGCCACCCAAATAATAAAAAAGAATAAACCAAAACAAGTTAATAAGGAACCAAAATGGAAAATGAAAATAAAGAAGGAAATAGTCTCTCTGGCAAAGATCTCAATTCTTGATGAATTAACGAAAGGAACAGATGTGAAAAATAGGAAAAGCAGGAAAGTTAAAAGGAAGTACAATATCATTGATTAAGTCACTTTAGGTTCGACCATAGAAGTCTTGAAACAAAAAATTAAAGTGAAAACGCGGCGATTGAAAAGATTTGATAAACGAAATGAGTTATACAGACAGAACAAGATGTTCAAAACTGATGCTAAAAAGTTCTACAGAGAAATTGGAAAGAGTAAGATTGAAGTAAAGGAGCCCCCTGAGAACGAGGACGTGGAAAAGTTTTGGACTGGCTTCTAGGGTAAGAAAAAATCCTACAATCAGGAAGCTACTTGGGTAGGCAGAGAGAAGGAAAGGACGAGTGAGGTCGAAAAGCAAATTTGGGAACCTATTACTATTGAGGAATTGTACTCGCCCTAGCGAAATTGCAGAAGTAGAAATCCCCATGATTAGATAAGATTCCATATTTCTGGCTGAACCCGCAACGTGAAATACATGGATACCTAACGGCATCTTTAAATGAAATCATCACTACAACTAATTTCTTCTCCCGAAATCAGACAACACTAAGAATCCGAAAAACTATCGCCCTATTACGTGCCTGGCCAAAACTTATAAGATTTTAACATCAGTAATCACTGACAGAATGGATAAATCCCTTGATTCTTACACAGGAACAGAAAGACTCCAAAAGGAACTCTTATGGGTGTGAAGATCAACTTATAAACAACAAATTATTCTGGACGACCAAAAAATATTTTCCTGTAGTTTTTAGCATTTGAGTAAGATATTTAACCGTACAGTCTATAAATAGATATTTATCGTTTCATTTTGCCAAAGAATAATTCTAAACTTCATTGTACAAAAATGTTTTTAGTAGAGATGGCTTGCTACATTTTTATCAAGCTTTAAAGGGTTTTCGCTCGGCAAGACTAAATCATTTCATTTATGGTACGCTAATGTTTGGAATGAGTAGAGTTTGTATTTTGCCAGAGGTGTCTAATTTTAAGACCAGTCAAGGCCTATAAAACGGGTGTGATGATATTTTAACTTTTATACAGGAACACCACCTAGTTTTGTATTTGTGCAGATTTGTGGTGTAATGAGCCGCCTTGTAAACAAGTGGTTTCGAGTTGGTTTTTTTAAGTGGATAAATCTACGAAGAGTCAGCAGTTGGCGTCTGGACAACCACCCGGCCAAGGTAGTATTTAACTTTTAAAAGTAGTTCCATACAGGGCCACGTCCAAGACATAGCATAACTGTGAAAAGGTCCGTAAATGAAAACAACCCTACGACAACACCACGTGTACTTAATAGTCCACCTGACTTTGTCAATGTCAGTAACGAGGTCAGCTGAATATTGACCTCAGCACTTTCGTGCATTCAGGATGGGCTGCTGTTCACTTCCAATACATATGTAGGTACATATTTCTTGATCCAATAAAAACGAAAGTATTATATATAAAACTTTTTTATGAATTTTTTTTCACAAACTCAAGTGCATTTTCCGACCCAAACACGTCAAACACATTTTTTGTCATTGTGTATCAATATAGAAATCTTTAATCTAAGCTTTTCTTCCTTCCAGACCAGTTCGGATTAATGCGGTTACACTACACTTTGAAATTACTTAGACTTCCACAGGAACAGACTTAGTAAAATTATCTATTCACGAAGGATATAATTTAGGACAGGTCGTTTGACTGCATTGTTGGCCAACAGAAGTGTCGTTAGTATATCCAAGTATTTTTCGATGTATTGCGATTTTGAGGTTAGAGAACAATTTTGGGGTCACTAAAGTAGGCAACCGCAAGGGATTTCGTAATAGTGATAAGGCTAATCCGAGAATCGAAAGAATCTGTAATCTGAAAACTGGAAGTATCATGCTAGTTTTCTGAAGTTATGATCTGGTTAATTTTCTCACTGTTAATAGAACATAATGATTTCGGTTTGGATCCACAGGGTTTTA
Source organism: Morbakka virulenta (assembly GCA_003991215.1). NCBI lineage: Eukaryota > Metazoa > Cnidaria > Cubozoa > Carybdeida > Carukiidae > Morbakka > Morbakka virulenta. Next base: position 2,479,257 of record RDPX01000036.1, on the reverse strand, counting down.
AGGTTCTAAATAAAATAATCCTTTGAAAGACAGCGCTAATTAAAATGGTCTTGGTACATCATAAATTAAGAATTTGATTCTGTTAAATCCCAAGTCTACAAAAGGTCATAATTTGCTCTCTTGATAACAAACAAAATACAACTTGCAATTGCTGCAAATACAATAATAGTTTAAGGGTCGTGCTTTAGAGGTTAGAATGGGGTTGAGAATTGGCGAAAGCTACATTTCGCTTTGGATATTTTGTGTTTTCATAAACGTTTTAACTCTTAGTATGATTCCCTATTCCACAGATGAATTTTCAGCTCAAAATGGGAAATAGAAATAACTCAGTTCTGGTATTAGAATCTCAAACGATTAAAATTGGGTACTAAATGATTCAGTTGGCCAAAACTATTGTTATATTAAAATGTTACCCTTGACAGGGTGACCAGAACCGAAATAGGTTATTTTTGTCTAATTAATGCTTGGTCTGTTGAATCAACAGTTGAAATTTTTATAAGGTTTTAAATCAATGTAGTATTAAAAATATAGTTTTATTTTCAAAATTTTGTAATTAGAAATTACTTTCTTAGTAGTATCAGTGGCAGCTTTATGTCATTCGCGCCAGCTTTTTGTCATTCGCGCCAGCTGTTAAACTGTTAAGCAAACACTCGCTTTTATATTTCTGCTGCCTGTAGTTTTGATTCGAATTGTATTTGTTTCGTTTTATCTACGATTGTGTAGGATAACATATAAAGCTATACTGTGGTGTTGCCTATTGCATTAATATTTAGGCTTAAGAGATTTTATTGTTTTTTGAACCTTCGTACTTAAAGAACAAAATAAACTAATTTAATCACAAGATGTTCTGAATCTTCTTGTCACTGAGTCGTTTTTCTTTTGACAGAAAGTCCATGTTTGCTCATAAATTTCTAAACCCAGCGATTACTCGCAAGAAATTCCACATCGCTGTTATCAATTTTCTCGGCATAAACACTTTTTTCTTCAGCTGTAATAAATCTTCCTGATACATACAGCCCTGTATCAGGAAGATTTATTATATATTATTTATAACTGCGTTAGTTATTCAAAGACGTTACTCATTCTCCAAAAAGTTTTTGAATGGTATTTTATCTTCACCTTCCACTCGTTTTCTCTTACTGTCGTTTGATTCAGGCTAGTCTTTTTGCTTCCTCCGTTCAGTAATTACTTTTGGCTTCCTTTAAACTTAACTAATTTTATGGTGAGCAAACATGACGCTAGGTATGAAATTTATTTGGAATAACATTTTTTAAACGTACGAGAAAAACATGTAATCATTCAAATCAGAATTCGAATAAGATTCCAATCTATTAAGTATGAAATATTTTGGAATAAAATGTATGAAAACTGATGAAAAGACTGAAATACTTTTGATAGAAATATTTTATTGGAATAGGTTAGTATAAAAACACACGAAAAATATTTGCCCATAAGAAATCACTTTGATGCATATGAGAAACAGTAGTGAAGTCATAACACTTCCTTGAGAGACGTCTTTGTTTTGTTGATCAGATAGCTCACAATCCATAGATTGGCACTAGAATCGACCATAAAAGTAAGTTTTAAATTATTATATAGCTACACCTCGTATGCCATAATAATCTGAAAAGTGTATTAAAATGTTATGATTAACAGTGTCGAGAGCTTTAGCAAAATCCAAAAATTTACAGCAACAATTTTTTCCCCGTTAATTGATTTTATTTCTTTCATGTAAACATCAAAGATTATTACTTTATCAGTTGGGTGGATTTACTTTTTGAAAATGATCTTGAAAAAAATTAGGTATAATGAAACGCTTTAGTGTTTATGGCTAAAACAAAGACTATGTTCGAAAAGTTGAAATAGTGACATTTAACGTTAGTTACTTATACTCTGTGGCGAGTTACGCTTGTGGATTGCTTTTAGTTTTTCATAATTAATTAAGGGTGATCAATGGCCGCCATTAAATGACTACTGGTCATTGGAAATAATGAGACGCTTTAGTGTTTATGACTAAAAAAAGACTATGTTCGAAAAGTTGAAATGGTAACATTTAACGTTAGTTACTTATACTCTGTGGCGAGTTACGCTTGTGGATTGCTTTTAGTTTTTCATAATTAATTAAGGGTGATCAATGGCCGCCATTAAATGACTACTGGTCATTGGAAATAATGAGACGCTTTAGTGTTTATGACTAAAAAAAGACTATGTTCGAAAAGTTGAAATGGTAACATTTAACGTTAGTTACTTATACTCTGTGGCGAGTTACGCTTGTGGATTGCTTTTAGTTTTTCATAATTAATTAAGGGTGATCAATGGCCGCCATTAAATGACTACTGGTCATTGGAAATAATGAGACGCTTTAGTGTTTATGACTAAAAAAAGACTATGTTCGAAAAGTTGAAATGGTAACATTTAACGTTAGTTACTTATACTCTGTGGCGAGTTACGCTTGTGGATTGCTTTTAGTTTTTCATAATTAATTAAGGGTGATCAATGGCCGCCATTAAATGACTACTGGTCATTGGAAATAATGAGACGCTTTAGTGTTTATGACTAAAAAAAGACTATGTTCGAAAAGTTGAAATGGTAACATTTAACGTTAGTTACTTATACTCTGTGGCGAGTTACGCTTGTGGATTGCTTTTAGTTTTTCATAATTAATTAAGGGTGATCAATGGCCGCCATTAAATGACTACTGGTCATTGGAAATAATGAGACGCTTTAGTGTTTATGACTAAAAAAAGACTANTCATTCGCGCCAGCTTTTTATCATTCGCGCCAGCTTTTTATCATTCGCGCCAGCTTTTTATCATTCGCGCCAGCTTTTTATCATTCGCGCCAGCTTTTTGTCATTCGCGCCAGCTTTTTATCATTCGCGCCAGCTTTTTGTCATTCGCGCCAGCTGTTAAACTGTTAAGCAAACACTCGCTTTTATATTTCTGCTGCCTGTAGTTTTGATTCGAATTGTATTTGTTTCGTTTTATCTACGATTGTGTAGGATAACATATAAAGCTATACTGTGGTGTTGCCCATTGCATTAATATTTAGGCTTAAGAGATTTTATTGTTTTTTGAACCTTCGTACTTAAAGAACAAAATAAACTAATTTAATCACAAGATGTTCTGAATCTTCTTGTCACTGAGTCGTTTTTCTTTTGACAGAAAGTCCATGTTTGCTCATAAATTTCTAAACCCAGCGATTACTCGCAAGAAATTCCACATCGCTGTTATCAATTTTCTCGGCATAAACACTTTTTTCTTCAGCTGTAATAAATCTTCCTGATACATACAGCCCTGTATCAGGAAGATTTATTATATATTATTTATAACTGCGTTAGTTATTCAAAGACGTTACTCATTCTCCAAAAAGTTTTTGAATGGTATTTTATCTTCACCTTCCACTCGTTTTCTCTTACTGTCGTTTGATTCAGGCTAGTCTTTTTGCTTCCTCCGTTCAGTAATTACTTTTGGCTTCCTTTAAACTTAACTAATTTTATGGTGAGCAAACATGACGCTAGGTATGAAATTTATTTGGAATAACATTTTTTAAACGTACGAGAAAAACATGTAATCATTCAAATCAGAATTCGAATAAGATTCCAATCTATTAAGTATGAAATATTTTGGAATAAAATGTATGAAAACTGATGAAAAGACTGAAATACTTTTGATAGAAATATTTTATTGGAATAGGTTAGTATAAAAACACACGAAAAATATTTGCCCATAAGAAATCACTTTGATGCATATGAGAAACAGTAGTGAAGTCATAACACTTCCTTGAGAGACGTCTTTGTTTTGTTGATCAGATAGCTCACAATCCATAGATTGGCACTAGAATCGACCATAAAAGTAAGTTTTAAATTATTATATAGCTACACCTCGTATGCCATAATAATCCGAAAAGTGTATTAAAATGTTATGATTAACAGTGTCGAGAGCTTTAGCAAAATCCAAAAATTTACAGCAACAATTTTTTCCCCGTTAATTGATTTTATTTCTTTCATGTAAACATCAAAGATTATTACTTTATCAGTTGGGTGGATTTACTTTTTGAAAATGATCTTGAAAAAAATTAGGTATAATGAAACGCTTTAGTGTTTATGGCTAAAACAAAGACTATGTTCGAAAAGTTGAAATAGTGACATTTAACGTTAGTTACTTATACTCTGTGGCGAGTTACGCTTGTGGATTGCTTTTAGTTTTTCATAATTAATTAAGGGTGATCAATGGCCGCCATTAAATGACTACTGGTCATTGGAAATAATGAGACGCTTTAGTGTTTATGACTAAAAAAAGACTATGTTCGAAAAGTTGAAATGGTAACATTTAACGTTAGTTACTTATACTCTGTGGCGAGTTACGCTTGTGGATTGCTTTTAGTTTTTCATAATTAATTAAGGGTGATCAATGGCCGCCATTAAATGACTACTGGTCATTGGAAATAATGAGACGCTTTAGTGTTTATGACTAAAAAAAGACTATGTTCGAAAAGTTGAAATGGTGACATTTAACGTTAGTTACTTATACTCTGTGGCGAGTTACGCTTGTGGATTGCTTTTAGTTTTTCATAATTAATTAAGGGTGATCAATGGCCGCCATTAAATGACTACTGGTCATTGGAAATAATGAGACGCTTTAGTGTTTTTATGACTAAAAAAAGACTATGTTCGAAAAGTTGGAAAAGTGACATTGAACGTTAGTTACTTATACTCTGTGGCGAGTTACGCTTGTGGATTGCTTTTAGTTTTTCATAATTAATTAAGGATGATCAATGGCCGGCATTAAATGACTACTGGTCAGTGGAAATAAAGAACTTGTTTTTTGTTGTGCTTTGTTTTTATTTATTGATTTATCTTGTATTGGGTATGTTATTAACACCAGCTACATTTTTTCATTAGAGATTTTTATTCGATCACTGACCTTACGCTCGGTTGCCGGCTCAATAAACAAGCTTTCAGTTTGAGGATCTATAAAATGACCATCACTAATGACTGCTATTCCTTTAAGAAAATTAGTTAAATCGGTTTGCTTCTTTTTTTCTGATCTTGAAGAACATTGCCTTTTACTTTTATGAGAACTTTTTTGTTCCATTTTACTATTGTATTCTTTTTCATCCAAAGAGATTTTTTTCAATTATTTTGGAACTTTGAAAAGCAATTTCTGCCCTACTTGTTTTTGCTTTACTTTGCTTTATTTTTGTTTTTAAAGTAATGATACCCGCATGTGCCCGTAGATTTTAACAATTTCTCATGAAGTTTGGTTTTTATGTTCATTGATTTAAATAATTCACTCCTGACAAGGGTTTTTGCTGCAGTATGAATTGTTTTTGTTGAAATTTTTTTCTGCAATTGCATGTTTATTGATATCATTTAGAATGGTTTCTTGAAACCACCTACACTTGTCGTGCAAAGTAGTGAAAGCAGAAGGATCATTATTAATATTGATATGAGCTTGTAAATTGTTTAAGGCAAAGGTTCCGTAATCTCTTTTAAGTGTTGTTTTTTTTTTCATTCGTATACCTGTATTTCTTCCAATTAGTGAAAGATTAGATATATGGTCTGAGCTTTTAGTAACAAGATTGCCACAGAAAACGCTCATATGTATTGTATTAATAGAACTAGTATTTTCAATCATTGAAGGTTTGCTATTGTCAGTGTACCGCGAGTGTTGAAAAATTAAAGTACGCAAAATAGTGGGCTGCTTTTTTCAAAGAAGTCCTTAACGACACATTTAGTTTTACTTGTGAGAAGATAAAGATATCTCCTGTTAGAAACTTTGCCATATATTTCAGACAGAATTTAGTCCTAGTGTGTTGTTCATGCTAGTAATGGCATGATTTGTTCTATTCCAGAAAAGAAGTTGGTTCATTCTAGCCAACTCTGTTCTATTCGAATGAACGTTTATCATGCTTTGTCTATTTTGTTTTGTTTTTGCAAAATTAAGGGCAATATTCTGCCCGCTCTTATTTATCTTAAAGAGCTAAAAATGGTTTTTGACTGATATTTGTGCGTCAAAAATGGAAAGTTGTAAACTTTGTAAACGTATTTGATGATGATGATGATGATTATGATGATATTGACCCGGTTATGACAATGAAGACAACGAAACCCCTTTTCGGTGCTACTACTTTATACGGCATATTTTCGCCGTATCAATTCAAACAGTATTAATGAGAGGTAGTATATTAAAACACGTTACGTCGGTAATGACAAGTAGCTTCACATGAATCAATGTTAAGATGAATACATACATTGATACTGGTGGGAGTAGATAGATACTTCCTTATCCAATCGTAAGAGAAGTAAATCTTTGCCCCTAATGTTTCTACAATGATGGGTTAAGTGAATAAATAGAATTTGAGTGATTAAATATGGTTGGCCCAACAAAGAGTAAGCGAGTTAAGGCATTTGGGCTGACCAGATAGGTCACGATAGATACACGAAATATATTGCAGAAGCACCTGGCCTGTGCACTGCTCATTGGAAAAATTGAAAGGAGAAGTAGAGAGTTTAAAAACAAAGGTCAGGATAAAAATTAGAAACCAGGGCAAATGAGCGCTGGACTTAAAATCTATCTTAAGAAGCAGTCAGTATGCTGCTTCCCAGTGAACACTGTGATATTAACCTGCCCCATAATACCCCATTCATTTACATTTTTATATAGTTAACTATATAATTTGCCCTGCTCATTTATCTGTTTCTGGGCATATATTGTAGCATTCTTTAGAATCTTTTTTTTCAAGTTAAGCTTGTTTTGGTAGAACTGGCGATATATGCTTCTGATACCCCGTTTTTCCCTTGTTGCCCTAAACATTAACAGAAAGTAGATTTTACTATTGTGTACAAAATTGGTTTTGATGAGGGACATCAACATGTTTCTTTTTCCATGACTAATACGATGTGTATATATATATATATATATTGTGTGTTACTGAGACTAGCTATATATATATTATCAGGTTGTATGTTATGTGATCACCAACTAAAGGAGTTAAACTCTTTTTTTTTCAAAATTGGTACCAAGCTAGTCTCAGTAACATGTTTTGTAATATTATCATAGTGATGCAACAGTAGAACATAGTAGTGTAATATAAGTGAGCAAGAATAACTTTTTTCCATCATTTGATGTCTCTTATCTCAAAAATTTATGCATTCTTGTTATTAAAAATTCAAAAAGTTTATCAAATTATTTTTTGCTACTGGTCCATATATAAGGCCAGTTAATAAACTCTGAGGTGTATAAAAAGCGAAAAAAAAGTCTCACTATGATAAAATCATGTTTAAATACGCACATTGAAAACAAGAGCAGATGTCATTGTGACACAGCTGACTTAAATACTGTTGATCAACTGTTCTTTGAATTCTTTATGCAGTCTTTTTTGTGAAAGGACGTTCTTGTTCGTGAATGATTTAAGAAGGTGCTTAGTACTGTTTTATGATCGCCCTGGTAGTATTGAAAGGCTATATTTTTGTTTTAAAACTTGTGGTAAAATACGTGGAATAGACATAAAGATAAAAAAGTGTGAAAAAGTGAAAAATAGAATAGCTTTTTTACCTAAAAAGCTAGTGAAAGTAAAATTCTTCAACTCCAGGTGCAGATAAATTGTGGCAGATACTAAAATAAATAAATTGATAAGGAGCAAATGTTTTAAACATTTACCATATCGAATTGTAATTTTAAGTGCTTTAAAGACAGCTCAATCATGATCAATGCAACAAACTCATCACAAGTTATCTCTGATCTATGCAATCTATGTAATCATACTGGAAGAAACATAGCTTCAGGTGATCGAAATCTTATAAAGATTCTAATAACTTTGGATATAACCACCAAATGGACAGCTCTGCTATGCGTCCTCTTTGGAATTCTGGTCAATGCTGTTATGATCATAATAAGCTTGAAGTTTGCAAAGTTGCCAACACATCGCCTTTTGATTCTACATTTAGCCATTTCAGATATGATTTATCTGTTCTTCTACAGTTTTTGGATTCATCGACGTTTCAGAAAGCATGAGTGGATATTCGGTGATTTTTTATGTAAGTGTACCATCCTTTGGTCATCAGCATTAAGCTGCTCCATGTTCTCGATTACTTTTATAGCAGTGGAACGGTACAGGACACTTCTAAACCCCTTTTTACCAAAGCTAAGTCGAAAAGCCTGTATTTTAATCTTATTGCTTCTTTGGGGACTGTCTATTGGATTGCACATTCCCTATGCCGTCCACAAGAGTGTGGTTAAGCAGTTTCAACGGGCAGATTGTATACTCCGTTGGCCTCCAGGCCAGGAAAAGATATTAAGGTATCTTAATATTTTACTTTTTGTTATAACATACCCAGTGCCGGTGATTGTTATGTTTTTCTGCTACATGCGAATCTGCTTCACTGTGTATTTCAGTAGGAAGATCAATGGGGCAGAACAAGACTCTGGTAAAGTACAGAGATTATTTGCTACACATCACAAGGCTAAAAAAAATAGAAAATTGCTTATCCGCATTTTAGGAGTACTTGTAGTGTTCTTGATAACTACAACACCAAATCAAGCCATGATTTTGTGGATGGATCATATCCCAAAAAGCCATTCCATTGACTCCTTGCGTAAGAGTTTTATCGTTTTGCATGTCATGTCAGCGCTTGTGCACTTTCACCCCTGTCTGAATCCACTTATCTACTGTATATCTGATCCACGCTATCGTGGAAAACTGAAGGAAGTCTTAAAAAGTGTCAAAGAGTATTTTGTGCAACGTGGAGGGAAGTTAAGATGCTGTATTGATTGTTCAGCGCGTCCACGAGAGGAGGAGAATAAAACAACCATGTCATTGTTACTGAGGCACAGACAAGAGGAAAACATTTAAACGGCTTTGGGTTTGTGTCAGTTACTTATTAATTGCTGGATTTTTCTGGGAAAATATTGTGGTCACTCGACCCAGAAGCAACAATTATCCTATACATATTAGGCTACTGATTAAAAAAAAGCCCAGTCGAAATGTTGAATTTATTAGCAATTAGTCAATTTTAATTATACCGTTAATTATCAATAAGCAATTACTTTACATTAACTGTAGAGGCTTCTGGTTCTATCACATTTTTGTATACTATATTAACCAGTTGGTATAAAAAGAAGCCATTTGGGGATAATTCTTTATCTTAGTTTGCAACCGTTATTGGGTCTTGTGTACTGGTTGTCTTTGTAATGCTACTCTTGTATAGAAATTACGAGAAAATTTGACCCAATCTTTTTTCCTTTTAGAATTAATATTCTTGCTACGTTTATGTCGATATTATATTGCCAAAAAACGTTCGGCAGTATGTACGACAGTTAATACACTTAATTTCTCTTGTAAGTAGTAGCTTATTGATACTATGATTGTAGTTTTTGTTACTTTAGAAGGTTAATAGAATTTCAGTTCCACATTTTAGTAAAATCTTAATTTAGAAGACCATTATATTATAATGGAAATGGACCAGTTTTTTAGAAGGTTACTTCTACTTTGTGAATTGAATAATTGGTCCAATTTTATGAAAAACGGTTCACAATAATTGGGGCATAATACCTTTTTAAAGGTGCATTTTGTATCTGGTACCATGTAGATCTTTTTTCTGCAGTGCCAATGTACTGTTTATCAAATATGAAGTAATCTAATTCTGTTGAATAGTATCCAATTTCGAGCGTGTAACATGATTTTTTGTCTTTTATCTATTAGAATTTCCGCCTGCACTATTCAGCAGAATATACTTATCTAGTCCAACCTTTAAGAATTTTCCCGTTACGTACAAGATTTGTACCCTGCTTTCATACTTTTACACTGAAACCACTAAATTATGGTTCAGCATAGTACTGCAACAACTTTTTCCCCTTACACCCCTCGACTCCGAATTTTTTTCTCGACAAGCTGTCCACTTCAGCACGACCTCCGATGCTTCAGACTAAATGTTCATTGTTTCCTGTCTTCTATCAGTCTTACGCTATTACTTTCATTTAGCTCTTACATTGTAGTAGTACTATGACCGTGTTAGTAGTGCATCTTCAGCTATGTCATATATAGAAGCCAAATGGGTTTTTAGAATTTTTATGTTAACCAAGGGTATGAACAGTAATTTTTACACAGAAACAAATATGTATGAGGAAAAATTGTAGAAAAATATAGTTATACTGAGCGCGCCCCACTTCACTGTTACGCATATTTTCAATTTATTATATAAATTTTTTTCTTTTTTACTATCCTATATCTTCTCATTTATTTTACAACCAATAAAGAAGCCACGAAGGTTTTTTATTTGTAATAGAAATGTATTATCCACGTACTTATATAGCTTGAATATAGTAATAACCTCACAGCCTATAATCTGACAGCCTATCTAACGTTTCAGCAAAGAGCAGATGGAAGCGACTGTGGCTAAACCTTATTTATCATTTTGGCAAATTAGTGAGAAATACTTCCAAGTAGCTTTGATTATCATATTCAGTAACTAAAACCCAAATTTTTAAAGTAAGTTAGAGCAGTGACATTAGATGTCAAGTTTCTAGGAAATCTTTGAAAAGGCATTTACCAGAATATTTTCTGTTGTGCACAGCTTTGTACCAAAACATAATCCAAGCAGCATTTTTCAATTTTGAGACCTGTTATTTCAACTATAATAAACGGGATACACTTAATTATAAAGCTATTTTTTTAATAATTTTTTTTAAAAGCCCCTTAATTTCACTACTGAAAACAATTTCATTTTGTTGAAGTGAAGAAGGGTACTTTATTTGAACTTAAAACATTGCACTTCTAAATCTAACTTTTCTTCGTACTTTTAATAAAATTTTTAGTCTTTTCTTTATTGTTTAAATTTGGGTCATTACCAAGCTGTGATTTGTAGGCCACAACTGTCGTCAGCTGAAACTCTGACAATTGAAATGTTGGTTTTTTAGAATGGCTAATGCTGTATTGGAATGGGGTTTTTTGTGAAACTTGGGAAGTATGTCCTGGTGATCATTGCTGATAAACAATTTTTATGCGTATTTATTTTTTTGTTTCTGTTTTTCAAATTTTTTTGTTGATATTTATTATTTAAGCTTAGATATTTTGTTAAAAGACAGTGAAAACTCATCCAAAAGGGTCAATAATAAATCGTAGATTTATAATAAGATAATAAAACATCACGTCAGAAATAAAAGCGATAAATTGCAAAAAAATATAGTTTCAACATTTATGTTCAAAATTTCCGTATAAAGTTAAATTAGGCTTCACATGGATTTCACCTTAATATCGCATAGGTCAGATCTTACTTTCACTGCTGTAAATGTGGTCATTTAATTAACAATTATTTAGTGGGGTTTTGGGGGCGGGGTGGCGGCTGTTAGTCAGCTCATTTGTACATCCTTGCCTTGTGTACGATTTTGGTGAGGTCCGACTTCTTCAATGTTTTGGCTACTTCTCGTGTATAGCATGAATTTCTTTGGTACATTTCAGTTGTTTACGTTTCTCTTACCCAGCCCACATTATTGACCTAATTAAACAGCTGCATGAACAACAGAAAGCAACAGTCAGAACACTTCGTGGCCTAACAGACTGGTTCACAATTAAGCAAGGTGTTGCCTAGGGATGCATTCTTTCCCCACACCTCTTTAACATCTATTCGGAACAAATAATAAGAAGTGTACTGGATGGTTTTGTTGGTAGCGTCAAGGTCGGTGGTACCATTATTTAGTAATCCGTTTTAATAGCCAGTAGCATGGATGAATTAGAGGACTTAGGTAATAAAGTTAAAGAGTCAAGTTTGCGATTTGGACTTGCATTAAATTCGAGTAAAATAAAAGTTATGAAAATAGCTAAAAGCAACGAAAAGGAGAATGATGCAGAGCACATTAGAGGTAATAATAATTAAATAATTTAAAATGAAAAGAAAGTTTGTGTATCTGGGAACACTTATCACCAATAATTATGATGACACAAGAGAAATCCTCCGAAGGTTATGTATAGCAAGAAGTGCATTGGTCTCATTAACAAATATATGGAAAGACAAAAGTATTACTATTTCTACAAAGAAAAGGCTGCTACACACATTTGTTTTTTGCGTAGCCAGTTATGGCTCAGAATGTTGGGTATTGAAAAATATAGACAAGAAGGTGGAAGCATTTGAACTATGGTGCTATCGTCGTCTAATGCGTATCGGTTGGACTGAAAAGAAAACTAATGGATGGATGTAAATGAGATGCTACTAACAACTATAAATCGTAGAAAAATGGTTTTTATTAGACACATGTTAAGGGGAAAAAAGGACATAACCAGTGATTTATTACTTGAAATGGTTTATGGCACGAGAGGGAGAGGAGGAAGTTAGATAAAGTGACAACATCAAAGAGATTTCTGATGGAAGAAGTATGGTTCAGTTGTAGAGAATGGCGCAGAATAGAAGGAAATGGAGAGCCACGGCGGTTTATTTTGAACCTCCCGTTAGATGATGATGAGTTTTCTTTAGTCAAATCTTCTGTTGTGTTTTTTAATGCAAAGCCTTCGTGTGCTTTGTTTTTCATATTAAAATGTGTTTTTCCCGTACTGTTTGGTCGATAGAATTCAGACATGATCGAAACGAGTTCCCAGTTATTTATGTCCAGGTTACAGGCATCAACACAGCTACTTTTATGAATCGTACTTAATCATGTCCAGTGTCCCTGGAGATAAGCATGAAGTGATAGTTAACTCTAAAAATTTTATTTTTGTTGTTTAACAGCTGGTTTGTCTTATGTTTTACTTATTTTACCATAAACAAGGCTGGAAACTACTTCATTTTTGAGGGCTACTTTCATCTGATTTTTTTTTCATTTCATACTTCCTTTTTCGCCAGTTTCTTCCGTCTCCTAATTCCATTTCTGAAAACACTTCATTTTTGAGGGTTACTTTCATTTGATTTTTTTTTTCATTTCATACTTCCTTTTTCGTTAGTTTCTTCCGTCTCCTAATTCCATTTCTGAAAACACTTTAACTCAGTAGACAAAGTAGTATGTCACTTAAAGATAGAAAAGAATTAAGCCCATTACAGGAACATGGCTGAGCTTACTGGGAATCTCTCACGTGGTAATCTGCTGATCAAATTACGGGGGGAAACCTTAAGTGACAAACATAATACAAGCTTGCACATTTAGTTTTTAAGTTAAGCTATATCTCTTGATTAATTTATTGAGACGTTTGCATATGAGATATAGTTTCAGTGGTAATGGAGCCAATGATTTTTTTATTGTTGACAAAACTTAGCATAAACCATGGAATAATGTATTATTCTGTTTTCTCAACTGAAATGGTGTTTGCAGCCACAGGGCACAAAGAGGTGAGCAAGCATCAAGAACACTTTGAAAACAAACGCTGAGCGGGGAAAAAAATGATGAGATAATTACTTAAATTTAGACTGAATGGGTTTTTTTTGCTCTTGGAAGGTAAAAACCTTTTATTTTTCCAAGGAAACAACATTCATTTGCAATTTTGCTAGCTTCTAGCAGCGCATTAGGGTATTTCAGTTGTATTAAAATATACCTTAGCGGCTTTTGAATTGTAATTTATAAACTGATAGGATAGACAGCGTTTTCCATTGGTAGGTACTAGAGAGTGTGACAGATAGAAATTGTTTTTTATTTCAAACTAGCAAGACCTTGGGTATAAGAATGTTGTTTAGGTGATTGAAAGGGCTGGAGGATGAGTTCAGTTTAAATAAGGAAGCTTTTTTTTGGCTTGCACTTAATGCAAATAGCTGGAGCCTACTATTGCAACTTGTTTTACAGACATTACAGAACCTTACACGAAAAGACTAGGGGAAAATTTTGTATTGGTTTGGGAAGACCAGGCACGTTGGTTGCTTACTCTCCCTATGCCCGCTTATTTTATTTCACGCTTCTACTGCACGCCATTCCACTTCCAGTATGATTTTGACTAATTTTGTAAATAATAACTTAGCTTGTACCTGTAGTTAAAAAGCGTACATTTTATTAGGGCTCTTGAATATATTATTATGTATATGATGTGGATTAATCAAAATATTAAATGAATGCTGTATGCAGAATATTTTGTTTTTATCTTACGTATATTTTCTTGTTGAGTCCTACCATCTTATATCTGTTTTGGTATTTCAGTTAATAAGAATAAGAGAGTCTTTTAAAGCACAATTTAATATTACCTATTGTACTTTTATTATGACTAGCTCAAAACTTTTTGGGGGAAATTCGATTGTAAAAATCGATTTTTTTTTTAAATTAACAAAAATAAATCATTAAGAAAATGGCATGTTTATATGATCACTTGCATTTTACCACTATTCCATCAAACATGAATTTTTTAAAGTAAAGTATTCAAAAATGTTTTAAGACAATTGCATTTAAACACTTTTTGTTGTTTTTTTGCTGGACAATGATCTAGATTAACGAAATAAATCCTTAATTTAATGCTTTTCGGGTGCTTCTATGTATTATGGGCTTCCTGCCTTTCCTCGACCTTTATCGGCTGAAATATTACCTTGATCGGGTTTAGTTATAATTTTACTGGGAATAAAATGGTAATATGGACTGAAATTCACTACTAGTACCTTGAACACAAAAGCGCCGAAGATGGAATTCAGCGTTGCTATATGGAACGTGGGACCTTTCTGTACACCCGCATACTTTAATATAGAACAGAATGCTGTTGAAAAGCTCGATTACGTCATCTGTTAAGGATGTAGGAAGCTACACATATTATATGTCGTTGCTTAACCTCCATTTATAACCCTGTGGTAATGCACAATCTGGTCTGTAAAATTTACTATATTGTGGCGTGTTGCTTTTTGAACATGGCTCTTTACTTGTTTACAAAATGTTATATTTAGATACACAAAGAAAACGCAATATTGATTCAATTGAAATTGTAACAGCAAAACTAAAACTGCATATACTTTTTTGAATAGCGTAAACCCATTGTTTTTATTATTGTAAATTCTTCATTGCAACCTTGGGTGTAGTAAGGTTACCATCGTTGTTAGGCTGACTAAGAAGGCAAATGTAAGAGATTACTCAGGTGTAAATACAATATATCTTCCTACAAACGATAATTATGTATTGACAGTGAGGTTTTTTGCTTCTTGGAATTTTTTTTTATTAATTGTTGATGAAAAAACTTTCTTGAAAAGGAGGTGGTGTGAAATCAAGAGTTTTACAACCATAGAAGCTACCTAATAATTTATACGATTAATAAGAAAACAAACAAACGAAAATAATAGAGTTCTTCTGCTACCATTTACAGTGCTCGATGGAAATCCAGAGCGTATATAACGTTTTTAACCAGTATAGCTGATGAGTGTAAGACACGAAACTTTAAGTTCTATACACGTTTGAGTTTTCTCTTTTATCTTGTGTACGATTAATATAGTGATATTTTTCCACTTCATCTTACTTTGATCAGACGAGAAACAATAACTACTGAAAAGCGTCAACTTTCGGTTATTTTTCAGAAATTTGCTGTTGTAGCCTTATTATTTTTTGAACGCAGAGAGAAAATCATTCTTTAAACTGTTGAATTTTTTTCAGTTATTTTTTTCGAAATTTAAACGTTAAAGCTTGAAACCCACCTGCTCTTTTAGTGTGTAGAAGGCAGTATTTTGTAATCTTGGTGTACAGTAAAACTGTACTGAAGTGTTGATGGTAAAGAGCGAGAAGCAGGGTTCCCTTGGCTGGTGCTCTCACCCTAGCGACACAAAGCCCGAATTAGATTTAGCCATTTTTGCTTTTCTTGGCCTTTAGAAACGAAAAAAAGAGCTTTAACTGGCAGAAGAGATTGCTCCTGTCTTAAATATTAGCTTGTCGTTGATTGAGGATAATTATTGAGCTCTACATAGACATGCTCGCTATAGATAAACATATTTGATACCATAAGTAATAAGGAAATGTTTTGTTTTATCTATTTAATCGAGTGCGGATTTGCATGATGGTGCATGACATCATCAGTTTTTTGGAAATGATGGGTCTGTAATTTTAACACATGTAATTTTCATCATGTTGATTTGTTACGCTTCCAAATTGTCAAATATTTGATTTCTGTACTTTACGTCGTGATTTAAGCCTTTTAACATTTAAGTTTGAGCAGTGACTTAATGTCTACTTGGTAAAAGTGAATATCAGAAAAGGTCTAGGAGCACAATTACTCGGCTAGTCACTTCGCATTTCAATCTGAAAAAGTTGGTAAAGTTATTTTGTTCATCAGATTGTACTCAAAGATTCACTGAATCATCATCATCATAATTATCATCAATTCGTTTTAGATCATGTCTCCAATTGAATTGGGTTAGATCTCCCCAATGATTCTCTTTCATTTGGCCCTATCCATGGCCCATTCTTCAGATATTTTAAGCTCTCTTATATCGTTTATGCAGTCATTCCTGGTCTTTGGGGGTCTTCCACGGTGGTTTCTTCCGTCCAGCTCTAGATTTTTAACTCTCTTAATTGTGTGCTCTGGTAGTCTGGGTCTGACATCACCATACTATCTCAGCTTCCCTTGTTTAATATCTTCTTAACATCAACAATTCCGCATCTCTCCACTACTTCCTCATTTGACAGTCCCTCCTCCCATTTAATTCCACTCATGTATTTGGGCATGAGACAATCGCAGCTTCTGGTTTGGTCTTCTAGTTTCTTAGATAAGGCTCATGTTTCTGATCCATACAGAAGGACACGTCTGATACAGGCTGAGAAGATGTAAGCTCTACTTTTTAGGGAAATCTTCTGATTTACTAAGAGGCTGGCTAATTCTTTCCATTTTCTTCAGGCTGCCGTAATCCCTGTTTTTACAGCACTATCACATCCTGGTTTGTAGTTCATATTCTCTCCCCCCAAGTAACAGAATTCTTCGACTACGTCCAGTTCACCTTCAGGTGTTTTCATTTTTGTTTTCATTTTTGTTGTGGTACTGAATATGAAGGTTGTAAATTGTAATCACTTAGTTTGTTGTCAGCATTACAGTTGGTGTACTGTAAACTCACCTGTGGTGTTGAAGAGTTTTGTTTTTGATTCACGCCGCAAGTATAAATGTTACAATTTATCATTGGCTATTGTCGGAAGGCAAAGAACCGATCATTGTCTCCCTTCATTAATTTTTTTAAAAATGGCCCCTTTCCAATTTTTCCTTATCTTAATCAAATCGTATCTCAAAGATTAAGGCAAAGAACGGGCCTTTTGTGTAGCCAGAAAAATGGCGTTATTTACAGGGTTTCAACATAGACTACCATGACTTTTTCTGCCTTTACTTATCTTTACCTATCCTTGTCAGTCGTTGCCTATCCTTGCCTATCATCGTGTACGAAATGTGTCTATTTGTTAGGTAAAATGCTAAAGCAATTCAGTCTTTAAACACAAATATCCAAAAGGTCAAATGCAGCCTGCGATGGTGGAAATGGAAAACTAGATTTTTTTCACATAAGACAATATTAAAGATACTGTGCCTACAAATAGTAGACGGCAATCCTAAAACTNGACTACCATGACTTTTTCTGCCTTTACTTATCTTTACCTATCCTTGTCAGTCGTTGCCTATCCTTGCCTATCATCGTGTACGAAATGTGTCTATTTGTTAGGTAAAATGCTAAAGCAATTCAGTCTTTAAACACAAATATCCAAAAGGTCAAATGCAGCCTGCGATGGTGGAAATGGAAAACTAGATTTTTTTCACATAAGACAATATTAAAGATACTGTGCCTACAAATAGTAGACGGCAATCCTAAAACTACATCCCCCATTATATTTTCAAATTACTTTCAACGAATAGCTTGTTCAAAGAACGTCAGTTTTCAGAGCAAAATGTCGTCCTCACAAGTAAATTAGTCAAAAATAGATCTACTAGATAGTTGTATTATTGAAAGTATTCTTTATTATTAAATGTAATGCTCATAATTCGCAATAAGATTTAGTTGCTTGCTTTTTATCCTTCTTAGAAATTTAATTTAATCTTATTGTATATATATATTTCTCTCTCGCACTCTTTATCTCTCTATCTCTCTCTCGTTGGCGATCATGGCTTTCCATTGGCGTCTGTCTCTAGCCAATTGAATTTTAAGTAACAGCATTAATACTTGAATTTAAACTGTCATTTATCCATCTGCATATATTTTCTAGATAAGCTAACCATTGTCTTCCTCTGGCTCTTTTCCCCTCTATTTTTCCTGACAAAATTGTACTTTCTAAACTGGCTTTTCGAATAATGTGTCCTTGGAATCTTAATTGCGTTTCCCGAATACGACTTACTAGACAAGGGTGTTTTTTTCTGAACTTTTAATCACTGGTACTATTTAAGGTCATGTTGTATCCTTTAGTATAGGCTATAGCCACCAGAATGTATGGACCATGAATTTAGATCAAATAGATAATTACTTGATGTTTAGTTGATACTTGTTGGGAAAGAGGAGTAACCTTTGGACAATCTAAACAGAAAATTTGAAGTAATAAAGACTTACATACCAATATAGTCCTTATGGACTTTTTAATGGCATTTGTAGGCCACAAAACTATTCAACATTATTTTGTCAATTACTGATTTTCTGGTTATTCTTGCTAAATATTTTAATTCTGTGAAATTCCTCAAGTAGAATCAAAATGCAACATAAGTAGCAAAGCAAAAGCATTTCATTGTTCAGCAAGTAGTGGTGTTTAATTATATCACGAGTCTAATTGTGATTTTCGAATTGTGATTTTCGCAAAGAAAGCGATAAGGCCAACATATCTAATTTAAAACTAAATAACCTTTTTCAATTAAGTTGCTTTTTCAACTTAACATTATATTTTAAGAGTTGTGTTTATTTTTATATTCGATTGCCAGGATGTAAGATAAGTTAGATTTGTACCATTTGTTTAAACGATTGTTTTGGTAAATTAGTTCTAGGTTCACTTTTAGCTGCAGTGGGATTTATAAACTTTAAATGCGGATATATCTAATTTTTGTCCTTTTTTAACGATTTAATAACTCTTCACTTCTACAAATGTGATGGTTTTTTACATTTAATTTTGTTATCGATCGAATTTCTTCTCCATGGCACAGCCTGCTGCAACATGTGTATAATTCTTATTTGTTGTACTTGTGGCCCCACTATATGAATTCTAAAGTCAGCCCGAACCTACCACTCATTAAAAACCACTTACTCTTGAAACATAGCAGGGATAGGAATTCTGCTTATATTTAGAGGGCTTAGATTCTCGTAGAAACCACATCGTGCACTTGGAATCGTGACGGAGTTCTATGATAGCCAACACTATACAGTCTGGCACAATATGTTCCTCAGATTTATACCACGTTTTCTGGGTCAAAACGTTTAGGTTAGTTCTGTTAGTCCTTCATGCTTTTTGGAACGAGGAAATGCCTGGATACAGGAACAAATATACTTTTTTGAAAAGCAATGCAGCCTTGTGATAGCACGGAGAGAAAATATTGCTTCGAGAATTATGGAGCAATTCATCAAATGCATCAAATACCTAGTGTTCAAATACTATTATTGCCATTTTTATAGGATTCAAATATTATTTGGGAAAAGGTCGGACATCATATATTTCGCGGAAAAATTAGTTTCAGCCCAATTTTTTCCCCCACCCCACACAAAACTGGATCAAGTGTTATATAATCGTACCTTGTTACACGTTATTTTCACGCATTGGTTGTTGAGTATTTTTTCATTTTGCCCTTAGCGGAAGACAATGAGGACGACATTCAGGAAGATACTGATAATGTTGCATACGACAAGTACACCATGCCAGGTAAAAGTTTGATGAAGATAAGAATCAGTGCATACGTAGACAGACTTGTGTTTTGTACATACGTATCAGAGAATGTAGGGATTTTTCTCTATATTTGTGGTCAAATTGGTCGTGTTGGCACCCCTCCTGGGTTTCATATAAATAGTGGTAAAAAATAATATTACAAGGAGAAATGAGTCAGAAGACTTCACTTTCAATCTTGACAAAGCTCGAAACCACGAAACAGGCTTCTCGAGATGGAAATTGTAGTCTTTTGACTCTTTTCCCCTTATTGTATTTTATATATATATATATATATATATATATATATATATATATTTATATATATATAAATATAAATATGAAAAGGGGTGGTATCCTTGGGATTTTATTCTGAACTTTGATTACGTTTTCTATAATTAAGTACTTTCTTTTTGTGACACTAATATAGCATTTTTAAAATTGAATCGCCTTACATTTGATATCTTAATAGCATTTGGTAAACTTCATAAATACAATCCAACTACATTATCTTTACCTAAACAAAAGTATTTCATCGTGCCGCAAGTAGTATTGGCTGATCTTATAATGTCTTTAATTATTCATTTAGCATTTGGCAAGGACAGCGGTTAGGATATTGTATGTAATTTAAAACTAAATAACTCAATCGATGACGTACGTTTTCCACTTAAAGTCTATTTGAGGATTGTTCATTTTAGATCAGATTCGATTAATAAAATGTAAGACAGATTAGAAGATAATTTTTCAAAATTGGTTCTGGTTCTCAGTTTTAGTTATAGTTGAATTTATAAAATTAACAGCAGGTATCTACAATTATTTTGTCCTTTTTATTTGATCTGTGATATTCGTTCTTGGAAAAGAACTTTGTCAGTTTTCAAGTCTCAAATCCTTAATTTATTGCCCACAATGATGCTCTCGGTCACTGAAGTGTACTCCCTCTTTCTCTCACCCACATAGTTATGATTTAAATTCATTCAATGTCTGGGTGCAACATTGCTACACCAAACCTACTCAAACCAGGTCAGATGGAGCTTTTGAGCGTGCGCGGCACTGCAGTCGTCTAAGGGAAGAAACCGCGATAGAAAATCAACCCCCTTCAGTCTTGAAGGCTGGACATTCGGCCAATCACCCGATCCCGGAAAAAGACTGATTACAGAAACCACAAGCACTCAAACGAATCCACCACCCCTTGGAGAGTCAATGGTTCCTGACCTCGAAAGGGAAGGAAACATGACGCGCTTGAGTGAAAGCCGACAGGAAGCCCAAGAGCCGATTATACCACTTGTCAATCCAAGGACCAAATTCGTCATTAGTAACTGGAATGTCAGAACCATGTATGCCACTAGGAAAGCTGCTCAGATCACCAGGGAGATGCATATAGCACAGATCGAAATACTATGGATCAGTGAGAGTAGATGGACTTGTTCTGGCAAGACAAAGCTTACTACTTGCGAGACCGTCCTGTACTCAGGTAGAGACGATGTTGTCCATAGGTTGGGAGTTACCATCATGATGTCCAAACGTGCAACTGCAGCACTCATAGACTGGTCGCCAGTCAGCGATAGGATTATAAAAGCAAGATTCTTTTCTAAACACATCGAGCTGACAGTTATCCATGCTTGCTCACCAACAAATGAGGCTGATGACGCTGACACAGACAATTTTTATGAAACCTTCACTGAGACAGTGGAACAAACACATAAATATGACATGCTACTCATAACAGGAGACTTCAATGCTAAAGTCGGTAGTGGCCCACAGCCCCATTATGAAGTGATAAAAAATCATGGTGCAGGAGAACGGAATGAGAATGGCGAGAATTTTGCACCTTGAATGAGCTAGTTATCACAGGAACACTCTTTCCACACAAGATGATCGACAAACTGACATGGCTGTCACCAGACGGTAACACAACCAACCAGATCGACCACACTCTAATGAGAAGAAAATTCAGTTCATCAATCCTAGACACCAGAGCTTACAGGGGTGCAGATATAGGCAGCGACCATTACCCGGTGAATACCATCATCAGATTGAAACTCAAGCGAGTATCAAATAATGAACAAAGGCGAACTAGGTACGATTACGATAAACTGATGAAAGAAGAAATCAGGAGACGCTTCTGCCTGAAACTAACTAACAAGTACCAAGGGCTAGAGGTGGAGGTACCAAACCTGCAAGAAGACGGTGACTCCACTGAAACACTAAATGCCAGTATGGAGGAAGCATACGATGACACTACAAAAGAGGTGGTAGGGCACAAGAAGAAGAAAACCAAAACCTGGATCAATCAGGAAACCTGGGAACTTATCGACCAGAGGAAAGAGATGCACCTCAAGATCGAAAGAACTATATCAGAAGGACTAAAAAAGGGATACAAGACAGAATACAGAGAAAAGACAGAGGTGAAGAGATAGATAAGCTGCGAGATAAGAAAGGTGGCTGGAGAGCATCGCAGAAGAAGCAGAGGAGGCAGCAAAATGCCAACACATGAAGACTTTATATGGTTTGACTAAAATATTTTGTAAGAAAAGACCACGACAAAGTGCTACCATCAAAGATAAGAATGGTAACATCATCACCATAAGGAAGCTGAAGAATGGCAAAGCGGCTGGGGAAGATTTCATGCAGGTGGAGCTGTTGAAAGCAGACATCTGTAATGATCTGTTAAGGAATCCTAGTCGGCAGAATTAAGAATAGTGTAGACAGCAGACTGAGGAAGGAACAGGCAAGCTCCAGAACGGGGCGAGGCACCACTGACCACATCTTTATTTTTCGAAACATCATTGAACAGTCCAGCGAATGGCAAGCTCCACTGTATATCAACTTCGTCGATTTTGAAAAAGCTTTCGACTCAGTACACAAAGAGAGCCTTTGGACTATAAGGAAGCTGTACGGCATACCTAAGAACATCATTGCAGTAGTGAAAGCCTTATATGACAACTTAGAATGCTCCGTCATTGACGAAAATGACACCAAAAGCTGGTTTAAGTTCAAGACTGGGGAGGGACAGGGGTGCAACATGCCTGGTTTTCTGTTCCTACTCGTCACTGACTGGATCATGAGAATGACTACGGAAATGAAGAGAATGGCATCAGGTGGAAGTTCACAGCTAGACGACCTTGACTTTGCCGACGACATCGCACTGCTCTCATCAACAAAACAGCAGATACAGCACAAGAGTGACCGACTGGTGGAGAATGGAGAGCGCACAGGCCTAAGGTAAATACTGAGAAATGCAAGGTCATCAGAATGAACGCTAGAAATCATGACCACATCACAATGAATGGAGAACCATTGAAAGACATCGAAAGGTTTGTATACCCAGGAAAGTACGTCTCCCAGGTCGGAGGTGGCACCATGGAGCTGGAAAACAGACTAGCCAAAGCCCGAGCTGCATTTGTCTGCCTCCAGAACATCTGGAAGTCTAACAACATCAGCTATAACACCAAACTGAGGCTGTTCAGAACTTTGATAACAACCGTCCTGATGTATGGCTGCGAAACATGGAAGATGACCAAAGGAGACGACAAGAAATTGGACATCTTCCAGATCTGAGGCGAATTCTGAGCATACGGTGGCAGAGGCGCACAACAAACGAAGTTGTATTGGAAAGAGTAAGGATGAAGAGCACGAGCAGTGAAGTAAGAAGAAGTAGGTGGAAATACATCGACCTCATCCTGAGGAAAGATCCCAACGACGACAGTGTGACAGCCTTAATTAGGGCCCCTAAAGGGAGGAGAAAGCACGGGAGAAGGACTGTCGAGAAAGAGAGGCTGGTGGATGGAGATCCATAGCACATAGCATGAAGCGAAAAGGTAAGGTGAGGTCGTTTACAGACACCAGTAGAGTCTGCTCACGATTGGCCTAGTTATAGATGTTTCCTAGATTTCTTTCCGATGCATTATTTATATTGTTTCTTCATACTTTGATGGCCTTGCTTAACCTAATTGATAAATTTTTAAGTTCAGTTTATTTTCTACCTCTTTCTTTGATTTCCATACCTAAATATCATAAAGAAGTGGTATTTGTGTACTGCTTTCTTGCACTTGGTACCGGTGACTGACCTGTGATAGGACAGGACATTTAATGGCATCTTGCGCTATTAGATTAACTAGGGTCTCTGTATGTTTTTCAGAAACTTGTCTTTTATATATTCCTTTTTGGAAAAATTCCTCTGAGCCAGTACCGCATACTTATAATAATTATTAGTTGGCTATTAGCTAGTAGGTAGTATTAACCTTGGGTGAGATTCTATGCACAAAATAGCCTTCAACTGGAGGTAAACGTGTACATTTTTATTCCTGATGTCATGTTAAACCCTGTGTACTACTTACTTTTAGCCTGCCACTGATGTCTTTCAGTTTAAATTTTTGTTTCTTTTTTTTCTTATTGTCATCCTGAAAAATGAAAACAAGAACAGTACGCAGCACTTAGTTATGAATTCTTTTACAACCAGATATTTTACCAAGTTTTTTGTGAGGAAACAATATTCAGAAGAACAAAAAAATCAGATTCAAGTAACATTGTCAAAAACATTAAAACAAAGCAATGATTACAAGATTGTTTAAAAGTCACCCCACCGTATTTTGAATCCTAAAATCTTTAACCCCTGGATCAATAGGAAATTGAAAATAAATCAATCTAATATCCATTGTCAGAAAGTATGAGGTAAAAAGAACGCTAATATTCTGATAAGGGGGCCATATTAAACAGCAACTATATATTGAAGTATGTAAGAAAAGATGAAAAAACTTATTTCCCAATGTTGAATTTGATGTTCAGTTGCTGATTTAAGTAATTTTTATCAAGGCATGCAATATAATTTTGACAACCTATCCACACTACCCCCCCCCACCCCCCATCCTTCAAAAAAAAATATTAGAATTTTTGTGACGTGAATTAAGAATTACATCGCTAATTACAAACAGATAAAAATGCAAAAGAGTACAAACCGAAAAAAACGCAATTGGAAATTTAGGCCTATTTGGTCCATTATTTGCCGATGGAACCATAAAAANGAAATGGAAAATAAAATAATGTGAGATAGAGTGTAGGAAAGAATTAAGTAAAAAGAACGGTAAGATTCTGATTAGAGAGCCATAGTAAACTGCAAAGATATAGAGAATTATGTAGGTGAAGATTAGTATACTTATGTCCCAATGTGTAGTTGTAGGTTCAGGTGGTGTGTTAAGAAATGTTTAACAAGGCAGGTAATCTAATTTGGAAAACCTAGCAAACTACCCCACCCCCCCCCTCCCCCCTATCCTTCAAAAAAAAATATTAGAATTTTTGTGACGTGAATTAAGAATTACATCGCTAATTACAAACAGATAAAAATGCAAAAGAGTACAAACCGAAAAAAACGCAATTGGAAATTTAGGCCTATTTGGTCCATTATTTGCCGATGGAACCATAAAAAACCCTCCTGAAATACGTGTATGTAAGTGTAGATTGACTTACTGCTGAGCACATGACTGTCAGCACAAAGGCCTTTTTTGATGGTATGAGAACAGCGTTGAAAAGAAGAAGAATATTTCACAGTTTTCTTTGCTTCAGTCGGACAGGATATTTGACAAAATTTCATAACAATAATTTCATGGTCACCTGAAAAACCTGCTATTGTTTCCTCAGTGGACGGTACCAAGATTATTAAAATTAGCATTTAGAGTATAGATGAGTACGACATTGGGGATTATTTTGTTACAGAAGATACTAACGATAATCATGATGATAGTTACTGCACAATGTTGATTCGAAAAGCGTGTTATGCAGATCGTAACAAGATTGTACTTTATTTTACTTCATAAAATTATTTTTGTCGAAAAGGTTTGTCTTTTGTTTTCAATATTCGATATATTCTTGCTCTTGCTGTTAGGAGTCGCCTACTATCAATGTTAAACTGATCTTCTTCGTTATATTCTTTGCACTTAGAAATCCTGGGGAAATACAATTAGCTGATGCAATCATATGATATTAGTTGTCGGTGTAACACTTTGCTCACTGTGTATTTCATCGGCTGCGCCAGACTGGTTTGAAAAGCGACAAGTCTTGCCACAACCAGCGCATAGAAGGTTCAGCATAACGTAAGCTTGTCTCTGCATTGCTGAGCCGGAGGGTTTCATGACTGGCTTCGGTATATTGACCTGAAAGCTGCATTCGATCATTTCCATATTACCCTCTATTTCTGCACAGCCTTTGGTGATACATGGAAACATATCAAAACTTTTTTTGTATTACTGAAGAGATGATGTGATGTTGATGTGTGGTTATCAATTTCAATCAGCGACAGCGTACGGGAAAACTGTTTTTGGTACCGTGATCTAATACATTGAGTAATGCCTAAGTATCTTTTCCTAGCCATTTCTGTTATTGTTCTTTGCCCAGCTCCCCACGGATATTAATATTCCTTTTATCGGACCGTTACGTCTTCAGAACCCGACCCCTGCGCAATATCATGTGACTTGCTCTTATTTATTATTGCGCAATCCAGGTAATAAAAGGCAATGTCTTTATTAGGTTTTGACCGTTTATCGAATTGTTTCAGAAAGCGCGATACGACAGTTTTCCTGGTGTTAATCTTTAGGTCATTCTGTGTTTCCTTTAGCTTAAGTAGTAGCTTTTATTATTTTCTGGAGACATTCATTTTTGTATTTTCTGATTATCATTATATCATTTTGCTGAAATAGATTAACCCCCAGCCTGATACGATCATTATTTCCTCCCAGAGCTGCTATCAATAAGAATTTACATAATTTTGCTGCAAATAACAAGTGATCTTTTACAAACCTTAAAAAGCACCTTTATCTATTTTGTTTTTAGAGGTTGTCATCTGTTTGGATGCTTCAGATGAATTCTTAAAGAGCCGCATCATGAACTTGCCGGAATCAGTAGTGAGTGGAACTCATAATACAGAGGAAGGATTGCTGCGCCGATTAGCTGAATACAGAGCAAACAACACTGAAGATGAGACTGTTTTGAACTACTTTGATGAATTAGAAATTCATCCAGAACATATTGGTAAGGGTGACTATTGCCTTTTCTATTTTTGCTATTGTTGTTTGCAAAGAACTCCTAGATTTTAGTGTTTTTCCAATGTGGTTAATGGTATTCAATGAAGCATGTGCCTTGTCGTCTGATTAATTTTTTCTTTCCATTCACTATCGTATCGTTGCGATGTTGGTTCTTTTGAGATACCTTTCTGGAAACTACTGTTTTGAACTGGCTACGCATGCTGCACATTGGTCTGCTCGAGAAGAGTCTACTAGTACACCTATTCTTGACACCGGATTTTAAAAATCCCGGAAGTTTTTAATAATACTTATCTGCTATATAGTTGTGTTATTGAAAGTATTCTTTATTATTAAATGTAATGCTCATAATTCGCAATAAGATTTAGTTGCTTGATTTTTATCCTTCTTAGAATTTTAATTTAATCTTATTGTATATGTATATATATATATATATATATATTTCTCTCTCTCTCTCTCTCTTCTTCTTCTTCTTCTTCTTCTTCTTCTTCTTCTTCTTCTTCTTCTTCTTCTTTCTCTTCTTCGGCTTCCTCTGATTTTTGGTTAATGAAGTAGCAAGTATATTACCCTTGTAAACAAGACAACCTTTAATAAGAAGAAAACGTGATATTTAACAGCATTTACCGAACTGGACGTTCGACTTAACTCGATTAACAAACAACATTGCAGTCAACAAGCCAGTCCAAAGGCATTTGCTAAATGGTTAATTGTGATTCGGCCATGGCATTGCATGAATTTCTGATGCAATGCCACGGCCGAAAAGTGCGAAAAATTTCAAGATCGAACAGTTCAAAATTTTTGGCAGAGCTCGGTCTGCCTTTTTTTTCAAGAGAATTGCAGGTAATTTACATTCAACTTAGATAGATAGATAGATAGATAGATAGATAGATAGATAGATAGATAGATAGATAGATGGATAGATAGATAGATGGATAGATGGATCGATCGATCGATCTATCGTTAAACAAGACAACCAGACAAATAGACAGAGAAAAGATTCATTGCGCTTTACATTTTAAAGACAAAACGTATGGTTATAGATGACGTGTCAAGTTTTTCCAAAATTCCTTCTCACCGTTATATTTCGCCCCAATGTACAGTGCTCTATTTAATTTGCTAAATCTGTTTTTTGATATACTGCTTAATTTACAAAAAGAATTTGTTTATTTGGGGGAAAATTAAGTCTAATTCAGAGTATATAACGGTTTTTAGCACATAATTAATGTTCATAACGTTAATAAACGTGTCTCCGATGAAGTGAAGGTTTTTAATACTCAGCGGCTTATGAAATCGTCGATGACCAAAATAAAGAAGGTATTTAGTCATTGGGTGGCACAGTTCTTAGACAAACATGCCCTAAACAATCATCCTGCAAAATCTTTCAACCCAATAGAATTTTCGTGTAATTCAAAGGTTATAAGAAATACAGTAAATGTACTGAAGAGCCAAAATACAGATCATTACGAGATTCAAGTAACGAAAAGGAAGGTACCGCTGATCATGTG
>RDPX01000036.1:2400840-2445196 GCA_003991215.1 Morbakka virulenta | reverse complement strand
AAAATACTAATTATTTAACTGGAGTAAATAAGCACAGTTTAAATAACAGTAGTAGTAGTAGTAGTAGTAGTAGTAGTAGTAGTAATAGTAGTAGTAGTAGTAGTAGTAGTAGTAGGAGTAGTAGAAGTAGAAGTAGTAGTAGTAGAAGTAGTGGCAGTAGTAGTAGTAGAAGTAGTAGTAGTAGAAGTAGTAGTAAAAGTAGTAGTAGAAGTAGTAGTAGTAGAAGTAGTAGTAAAAGTAGTAGTAGAAGTAGTAGTAGTAGTAATAGTAGTAGTAGTAATAGTAGTAGTAGAAGAAGTAGTAGTAGTAATAGTAGAAGTAGAAGTAGTAGTAGTAGTAGTAGAAGAAGAAGTAGTAGTAGTAATAGTAGAAGTAGTAGTAATAGTAGAAGGAGTAGTAGTAGTAGCAGTAGTAGTAGTAGTAGTAGTAGTAGTAGTAGTAGTAGTAGTAGTAGTGGTAATAGTACAGTAATAGTACAGTAATGACTATTTGAGATAATAGAACTGGACGTACAGGAAACATGACTAATCTTAATAGTTTAAAGCCTTCGGTTGTTCATTATTTTGAGTAGGGCCAATAATATTTGGTGGCCCTTTATACTGGCTATTCGACTGTTCTTATTTTATACCATAATAAAAAAAATGATAGATGCTTCTGCAGTAATCTTGTTACTTTGCCTTCCAGGGCCACTATTTACCTCTTTAAATTGCACAGGGTCTAGATAACGCCGTTATGAGTGGTACCCTCTAAAAGGCTGTTATAGTCAATTTAAGACTGTGAAATATTTAGTAAAAGGAAGAGAATGGAGAAAGGAAGCGTTAAAATGAAATCTTGGAGGGTTCTATTTACAATTTAAACGTAATTACGTCAAACCGTTGTTTTCATTTCTTTCTAGGTTATCAACTAATAAATGTTTGTGCCTGCAGTATTACCCATAATAGCTCATATGAAACCTGTACTTGACTCTTCATTCCCAAACTGTACATTTCAGCAAGTATACTCACTTTCACTAGGCCTATCACAGACTGCACTCTTGGTTTTTACAAACGCGAGTCTTCCCTGTGAACCGAAAGTTTCTCCAGCTTTTAACCAAAGATGGGGCACCATCTGTACCTATTCCAGTGCACAATTTTGCTTTCTTTTTGAAATATTATGATAGTGTGAGCAAATTGTAGATTTTTAGAGTTCGTTTACAGGGCTTTTAAATATATACATCGTTTGATCTTCTAAATACCCCTTTATTTGAACTTTATAGATATTACGAAGGATGCTACTCCAAATATGCAAGAGGTAGTTGATAAAATTATTGATATCATTGGGAAACCAAGGAACTACGGTAGATATTTTTGACATGTTTTTAACGAACTTTCCATTGAATCTATTGACATCAGAACAGTATTATTTTTATAAATTAACCAAGCAGATGAACTATATTTTTCTGATGTATACTATAGAATTTGTACATGGAATTATTTTTTTTGTACTCAATTATATTTTAAATGCTTGTTAATAGCTCGGTGCCTTGCTCAACGATACAGCAAATGTAGCGAAATAACTTCACAAGGAAGAAGGTGTATTCATCGAAGTGTAAGCACAGTCGTTTCCCAAGACTGCTGTTAGGGCAGCCAAAAAACCCCAACTGCTTGATCGTTTATTGATCGATATTAGATACAGCCAAAACCAGTTCATTTGAATCAATAAATACTCCATGTTTGCTTGGTGAAGCATCGATACGTAAAAACAAAATATTCTCAGGAATATGACTTAGCTTAGTTCTTTTGTGTGTAGTACAGATTCATATGATACCTGTATATGAATGTCCCCATTTATGTTATATTATCATCATCATCATCATCATCATCATCATTATCATCATCATCATCATCATTATCATCATCATCATCATCATCATATTCGGTTTAACGTCCGTTTTACATGCTAGCATGTGTTGGACGATTTCTTGATATTGACTTCCAAGTTATCCTATCCTTCACCAGGTCTCTGCTGACACCTTTTTCTTTCAGATCCATCCTTATCACTTCCTCCCATGTTTTCTTTGTTCTTCCTCTGCCAGTGGTTCCTGTCATATTATGTTATATATATATATATGCATCGCGTTTTTTGCCAGACTTAACGATTAACTTAAGGATAACTACATAGCCAAATTAGGCTTTCATAAATCACCCTTTGAAGCATTGCTAGCCCGTCTGAAAAAAAAATTGGGATTCATCAGTTGTATTTCGTTGAAACTAAACATGGAAATGACTGCGATTTTCAATGGCAGAAGAAGAATAAGCATTGAAGCCTGACCCTCTACAATGACAACACAATAATCAGAGGATCCAAAAGGAGTAAAGATCAAACCTTACTTTGTCCAGAAACAGAAATTAAAAAAAATCTGAAAGAAAGATCTCTTGATTCTTAATCAGCGAATTTTGTAAGGAAATCAACAAGTTGTACAGGATCATAAGCAAGGGCGAAGTTGTAATTAACTTTTCCAGAGCTATCAGTCCGATTAAAATGAGTCAGGTCATGTGATGACCATTGAAAGTCATAAAGACAACGATGTTACTGTCACACTAACTGAGCAAGAATCACATTATCAACATCATAATTGAGACTCAACCGACAAATCGCAAGAATATTAGGAGAGCCAGAATGAAGCAAACCTTTCGTAAAAGAAAAATTGAAACGAAAACCTCCGACACTGCTGAAAACTAAAGAGAAAAAGGAATTTTTCAAAAGAACAGGGTTTTTCGAGTCTGTTTAGAACCAGTAATATTACATCTCCCGTCATTGTCGGGTATTCAGTCATCAATTTTGGGTCAAGAAATTCTTGGTACTTGGGTACCTTGGGATATTTGTTTTACGAATTATTGAAAGTAGCTTGAAAGGACTTACTCCTATGGTGATGGTGGTAGTATTAAACGGAGTGAAAGCAGACACCTTTCACCACATATTCCAGTCATTAATGAAGAAAGTGATGAGGAGGTAATAGTGCCACCGGTATTTTTAGTGAGAAACCATCACTGGAAGGTTTGCGAAGCGAGGCTGAAGGAGCCTTCCTCTTCATAAGGCAGACTTGAACACAGTAGACGTCAACCTAGTATTCCAAGGCGTCGGTGTCATATATTTGGCACTGACATAATGTTGATACACGTGTATGTGTTTATGTGCATGTGTGTGAGAAAGAGCTGAGGATATAAACATTGTTATTATCCAAAGAAAGGAATTTTAGAGATTATTTATGCTTTCCACTTTTGACTGAAAAACATCGGCAGAGTATTTTTAAAACGTCAGTTTATTCTTGAAGAATTAAGTTAATTGGCTTTTAGCTCCTAAACTTTTTTCTTTAGTTTATGTACCTGAAATGTGAATGCAAATAAAAGAAACTTTATGTAATAGGATGTGAACAAAGTATTAAACAAAGTATTTTTGTAAAACTTACGAGGAAGATTTAAAGGTTACTCCAGATCTACAATGTTACTCTTGAAAGCACTTTCTGACATCAATGTACCAATTTATTGAAGTCACAAAAGCGATATCTGAAATGGCAACACTGAATAGCACCATACAGAAGCAGTCTAGCATGTGCATTTTAATTCTTCAAGGACATCATTGTTTCCATGAGTTTGTAGTTACCATTTTAATAGGGAAAAACTATTCTTCAAAATTTGGATAGATGCATTCTTTTAAGCCAAAACTTAGTCCTGAAGTAGAGAACATTTTAACTTTTGCTATACTGTTCTTATCCCCCTTCAACGTGAAGCTTACCTGCAAGCTCGTGCGTTCACTCTTCAAGCATCTTATCTCAGTGATTTTTCCGTCAGTTTTTCATTGATTATGAAATTGGTTTAAGTTGTTCAATTATTAAGTTAATTAAGCTTTTCAACGTGCTAATAACTGCTACTAGTAAGAAATACGTTAGCTAGGTTTAGTTTTTTAGATAATTTCTTATAAGTTATAGCACACAAACCTATCACTGGGTACCATACACGTAGCGTTTACGTAAACTGGTTTATATTTTGGACTATCTTAATTAGATAACTAACGATTTAAAAATTGTTTATTATTGGAGAAAGATTAGACCTTTTAAATGTATTTTTGTGTTTCAACAGGTACGGTGAAAAATTCAACGATTTGTAACAGAAGTAGGTTAAGATAAGGACAAGTTAAAATTAAATCTAAGGAATTTAGTACATGTTAGATTTGATTAAATGTCTTATTATTGTTTTTCTTATTTTAAGGCCCTACTCCAGAAGAATTAGCTGAGCTTGAGAGACTAGAAGTTGAAAAAAAGGTGATTATCTAATATCATGCAGGTGTTTGTAATTTAACTTAAGGGTTTACTAGTTGCAAAGCAGATGGTTTCTTTTTGTCAGCATTTGAATCGTGATAGTTTATATCAACCATTTTTTAAGAGGGAATATACGTAATGGATCTGCTGATTTTTACCAATTTACTTTAAATTACAGCTGACTTTATAATCAAGTCAACTAATTCGTTGTTTTTTACAGCATAGTAAAACCACAGCCTTTTAGCATCCAAGACGCTATTATTTTGTGGCGAACGATAAGAGCTGCTTTTAAATAAACATGAGAATTTAGAATCTTTCTCTGATGAAAAAATTTGTGTGCATTAACGTGCAGATGTGTTTATTTGTAGAGGCCAGTCATCGTATCTGCCTGTATTGTAAATTTAAAACCATTTAAACAACTACAAGAGTCTACAATTGGTTGATAAAGGTAGATTTAATTCCTATCTTCTCTTTACTGCTTTCCCTACTAGCAATGTCAAGTTTTAATTAAAACAACCAATAATTAAAAAAAACAAAAACAATAATTTTTGAAATTATTACTGCAGTTTTTAAGAGACGGAATTCTTAATATATACTTTACTTGTTTGCAACCAAAGCAATTCTGACAAAAAGTCCTTTTAATTACTTTTACTAGACGAGCTTTGGTGTAATTAGCTTTTCTACTTGACTACAGCAAACCTTTAAAAGTTGTTGCATTTCGTATAGGTGTCACAGCGTCTTGACATTATGTTTCAGGCAGGGATAACCAGTTTAGATATTTGTTACTGCTGAAGACAAAATGAGACTTTTTTGTGAAGTATAAGAGAGAATATTTCGACATTTGTGTCACTGCAGGATGAGAGAAAGTCTATCGGGTTTCCTTGCAGGTTTGTTTCCTGTCAACCATTCTTCAAAATCAATGTATGAAGCATCATGAATGAAATATATAAAATAAGTAACAATTGGTGGTTAGAAAAGGAGAACTTGAGAGGTAAAGCAGTAGTGATGTGAATAAATCTTCTTTCTTACCTCCTCATTTCAATAAGCTTAAAAAAATGATAAAAGGTATAGGTGATAACCTGGTTACTGCTCCTGAAATTTAATGCAGTCTTTTAAAATTTAGGAAATTGTGCCTAAAATACGAATGTAAGACCAAGGCCATTAAGGTTGAATTCGACTCACAATTGTGAACAGTTGCCAGTTACGTAGTAAAGATGAAAATGAGCTGCAAGCAACTTAGGCCAGCCGAACTATTCCACATGAATTAGGTTTACTACCGGTTTCATTATTTACGGCGGCAAAAATTTGCCGTCATGCACTTTTACTTTCGCCACAGAGCGCTTTGTTACTAACTACATGAGAATGCACCAGTGTCCTGTTCATTAACACAAACCAGAAAACAGTTCTAAACTAATTTTTGCCATCGACATCCTGTAGCAATGCTGGCCAGTTTAAACATCTAAGGTTTACAAATTTTCAGAGAGAGGCATTTGGACTTAACTTTTAAACGGAAAAACAATAGAAAAGGTACCTATCATGTGATATTCTGGTGTAAAGTGTCTGGAAATAGTAAAGGTAGGACCTTAGCTTTTTAAAGAAATTGGCATCACTTCCTGATTAAAATAGTAAGTTTGAAAAGAAACCTTCAAAAACAAATTTCCATACTCCGTGTATTGTCTTTGCTTAGTGTATAACACAAAAAGTAACCACATATAGGTTATATGACTGATAATGAGTTCCAGTTATTTGTAATGTGTGAGTCAATAGACCAGTACTGGGATTTCCAGGATTTTACGGAGCAATCGCAAGATGAAAATTTCCATTGATGGGCAAACTTCTTCAACCTTCTTGATAAATCTGGTGTCTCTCCTTTGACCTATGCTATTTTTTCTCTTCATAAATGACAATCCAGACTGTGGTGAAAATGATGTTGCTATCTTTGTGTATAAAACCACTCTTAACTGATGCAGTGGGAGTAAACCGATATATTTTGATTAATCTAAGATTAGTAGTTCCATTTAGCATGACCTTCGAATCTTTTGTTGCCTTGGCTTCTAGTAGCTTGTCACTTTCATCGCTACTAAAACTAAACTTACTCTCAACAGACATAAGTTAGCCTACCTGTATCTTATTCTAAAGTTTGGTTCTCCTTTCCTTTAAAATCATTTTTTTAATGATGCTTTGCAGGATCAATACATTAAAGCGATTGCCAAGGTTGCAGAAACAGTAGTAGGTTCTTTATATCGTGTCCTGCGTATCTTTCTCTTGAAGCCACTCGACATGTCGAGAAGACATACATCAAACCTTACATGGATAATTGTTGCCACTTTCTGGCTGGAATTGATGTGTACTCACTCAGCCTCCAATATCATAATTAAGGTCATACTGAAAATATGGCTGGACCTTCTCTGACTACCCAAATCCTCTTTTTTCTCGTCGTCATGAGGTTGCAGCTTTCTTCTTCTCTGGTCCCTTTCTTGATATTATTTAGACATTCTGCTCATTTTGCCTTGGAACCAGTTTGCAAAAAGTGATGCTATTTTATTAGCTTCTTCCCTCATAAATCTAAACTTTGCACTTATCTTCCTTCCTCTAACTTTCCAGTTTAATTTGATCTTACATCTCTTGCGTCTTAAATTTCCCTCTTCCTTTCCCTTTCTTTACACCATTTGAAGATACGCAGTCGCATGTAGCTTTGTCAGGAGTGAACAACGACAACATTATTTATTATTATTATTATTATTATTATTATTATTAGTATTAGTAGTAGTAGTAGTAGTAGTAGTAGTAGTCGTAGTAGTAGTAGTAGTAGTAGTAGTAGTAGTAGTCGTAGTAGTAGTAGTAGTCTTAGTAGTTGTGGTAGTAGAGGCAAAAGGAGTAGTAGTAACAAGAATCAAAGATACAAAGAAAACTGTCACATTGAATTCAGCAAAAATCCTGGGTAAATTCATAAAAATTGAGGTGACTTGGTCACCAATATCAAGAAGACAATACCCTTGAACGAAATTATCATCCGATACATCTAATATCTGTAATAATAGTAATAATAACAATTAGTAATAATAATTTATGATGATAATAATAATAGCAAGAAAAAGAATGGAAATAATAGTAATTATAGTATTTATAGTATTAATAATATATAATAATACCTTCCTCTTGAGCAATGTTAAGCGAACGAAGATTTCAAAAGTAACACAATTGTTTTTACTGTACCCGGTACATGTTTCAATGTAAAATTTATGTTCATTTGCCGATGCATTAATGTTACTATTGCAGTTAATATAGCTAGAATTTATGGAAGTAGGTCATCGTCATATTCTGAACTTCGTTGGGATCTAAAGATTGTACACCCTTTTGAATCAACTTGTGTTGAGCAGAATCATGTATATTTTGAAGATTAAACCACATACCCGACACTTTGCTCTTTGCCTCCATTGCATTTGGATTGATACACCAAATGCCTGTTTTGTCCATCTTTGTACTTGTGGTATTTCTGGTTTCCGAGTAGTTGCCTTGATGTCTGGGCATTTTTTCACTTGGTTTTTACTACACCTGATATGATTTTATCACCTGACGTTAAGTAGAGAAATAAGGCAGAACTATTTACGGTACTTATTTACGTCACTTTAAAGGTAAATACCGACTACGCAAAAGCGCCTTTAAGCCACTCCCTTTTTCATTACGTATTCTTTAGAAGTAGCAAAGGTTATCTCTTGACCTCTGACCTAATTTTTAGACCTATCTATTTCATCATTTTTAAATGAACGCTTACTTCCAAAGTTTTCTACAAAATATCTGGCACCCTTCGTGATAACCCCTGTTCATTTTCTGCCACTCGCTATCTAGATTACTCCTGTAGTCCCTTAACTTATTAAGTCACTATATGTTTCTCCAATATGCTTTTCCAGTTTTGTGTGGGTGGTATGTGAAAGCTATTCTGTTATTGATTTGTGCGTTCTTTGTTTGCATCTATCGCTTTGACCTCAGGTTTTATTTGTTGTTTCTTTGTGTGCTGGTTCAGTACTTTTATTTTCTCATTCTGATCTTTATGTGCTAAAAGCCACTTCAATTGGGTACTATACCTTTTCTTTCTTAGCTTACCTGTTTTACTTGCCATTTTGATGGCCCTTTCTTGTTTCTTTCGCCCCTGCTTGTTTCTAATGCCTTCTACAGCTCAACAGTTGCTTATCTCTTATAGTAAACAAGTTCTGCCACCTTTCACAGCTATTGCCTCCTTTGACTTTTACAAGCATTCTAAGTACCACTTTACTATTTTCTTTTTATGCTCCACTGCTATTTGACTTTAAGACCGGCATTGAGTGACCAGTTGCTCCAATTAATTTCCGGCTCCTACTTTACTCCACGATGATTAACCTCTAAAGAAATTCGTTTGTACGTCTTTTTTGTGTGTGTTTGGTTAAGAACCATACATACATTAAGCCACAAAGCATAAGTAACTGTGGGGAAAAAAGATTGACCTTAGACTTAAAAACATTTAAGTTATTTGATGGAGGAAACCACTCCGAAGCTACAGAGTTCCACAATGTAGCCGTCTGAGGAAAAACATAATTCTTTAGAAAGACCCATATGTTATGGCCACCGAAATTTTTTCTATTTTTTTCAAGCTATCACTTTATGAAGTCATAAACCATGTCTGTTATTGAACTCTTTATTTCGTCATAGAAATATCATATTTTAACATATGAAGTTTCCATTGACCTTTATCATTTCTTCCCATTTTTCGTGTTTTGAATTCAGGGTATGGTAGTTGATTCTCCCCCTATTTTCCGCGATCATATGGGCATTTTTCTATTTTCTATCTCGATGACAATAAATAGATGGTTCACTGGAACCCTTTAAGTTAAACGATGAAAGATATACCATATTTCGTAAAAAGATAAAAGTCAGCATATAAATTGATATTTTTCTTATGTATTTATGTATTTGTAATTTCTAAAAATCTTGGCTTAATCATCAGATTACCGCGCTGGTTGTTTATATTGCCACTGCTGTACCAGATGCATCAGTAGTACGTCCTCAAATCTGTTGGATTGATTAAAATAGCATGTGCTTATGTGTAAAATACCAAAACTCTTTTAACCATACACGGACAGAAGAGCATTGCAGATGCTTTCTCGGAGCCGCTAATTGTTTTTCGGATTTAGTGCGGTATCTAACGCTAACTCGTGAGTGCGCTACACATTTCAGATAAAAGCTGTAAAACAATCAGTACAATTACGCCTTTTCTTCGCCAAGTAACACAAGAGGCCGCACCTCTCCAATTGTCATCACCTTTGGTTTGCAACGGGAAATAGTCACAGAGGCCCTTGAATTGTTTCTGACAACCAGTCACAGAAAGTATCAGACTGTTTCCGATGCTTTTTGTTAACAATTATTGGGAAATATGTTTTGATTTCATTTTATGAAATTTTTGAAACTTAACATACTATTTGCATTCTTATATTATTTTTGTATGTAGTAGATATTCTGTATTCTAAGAATACGGTATGCCGCTGAGACGTAAACTCATGGCAACGGAGTGTTCTTATTACTTCTGTAGAACTTATTATTCTATTTTGTATACGTAGGTTTATTTGTGGCTTTGGCAACGACTTATCGTGATAGAAATGTTATTTCCTTTTAGCTTGAGCTTGAGCGAAGGGAAAAAGAAGAAAAGGAGCGACAGGAAATAGAGGAAGCACGCCAGAGAGCCGTAGCTTTACAAGAATGGGTAAATGTCTTACTTTTTTGACTTTTATCTTTCGTATATGAAAAAACTTTCTTTTCGATATAAGAAAAACATGGTTCATTCCAATTGTTTTCGAGTTAGTTCTACAGGCCACTCAATCTCCTGATTTCTTTCGCCCTTGCTGATGGGATTACTATTAGTCAGAATATGGACATAGACAAAAATATCCTTCCTGCACGTTTTGATTTACAACCACACGGAGTACTGTCGGCAAGAAAGAATCTGATAAAAATCAAACGCAATAATTTTAAAGTTGCCAAGGCACAATATATAATCTGGGAAATAGTGCTGGCATTTCCTTGATTTGCTTTGTGCCCCCAAAGTAGATCACAGAACAATTCGAATAGCCAAAAGCAAAAGAAAAATCGTTAAACAACACTTAAGTTGACTTTATTATGTATGGAGCCTTCCACAGTCTAGGCCTCCTAAGTAGGTATTACATTAGATACCAGAGGGGCACAGAAAGAAGGAAAACCAAATGTCAGCTGGTGGCAAAACTTTGATCGAACCTGCAGGTAGTCCAGTTGTTAGGATAAGATAAGACACTGGAAACGGAAGAGCCCAGAATGTTATGACTTCCTCATTCTTATGAATAGGGAACCCGAAATATTGCATCTATTTTTTCAGAAAATAGCGGGAAAAAATCGCGAAAATAGCATTTTATAGCGGACTGAATATTGCAAAGTTTTTTAAAGGAATATTCAAGCTGAAAGGCTCGTTTCTACTTTTATTCAAGAGACGAAGGCTAACGCATGCGCTATCACTCATACAGGCAAAAGTCATGTGAATAATAAAGATGTTCATGTATGTAGGCCATAGTGTACATGTAGTCCATCACTGTTGATTAAAATAGAAAACATTTAATTGCTTGATTTTGCCCTCTTTCATTCTTCGTCTGTTTAAGGAGAGCAGGGAGATGTACGTGGAAAATGAACGCTCCACTGCTGAGCTATTCGATGGGCGGACGAGAGCTGTGAGCGCGTGTTTTGAGAGGTTAGGCAGTCTATCTGCCATGCCTCTCCAGAACTGAATGACGTCATTCTTACAAACTTGGTCGTCTGAGAGAACAGCCTTGTACACCTCAATCTCTGCCTTCGTCGTTTCAATGCCAATGCTGTGAATATTTAGGCCTGTCTGAGCCATTATATCCACGTCCAGCACAAAACACTGTGCTTTCATTGGGTTCAAAACACGAACAGCGCGTAAAAGTGGCAGTGCTGGGTGCTTGCCCGCCTCTACATACAAAGCAGGTTTGCTTGCTGCGGAAGCTAAGCCAGCTTTGAAACGCTCTTCTTCGGCTGTGTACGTTTCAGCTTGCACTCGTAGGTAAGTTAAGAAGTCGCTCGCTGTATCGTAGGTTTCGGATGAGAGAAGGTCCGATTTCGCCAGAGTGAATAAAGTATGTCTAAACTTTTTGAACGTCCGTTCGAACCTGGGGATCAGTGAGCAATTCCCGAAGCGAGGTCAACACCCTTGTCGTCGAAATTTCCAAATCTCTTTCAAGGAACTCTTCATAGAGACACACGTGCTTCGCGTGGTATATGCAGGCATTTAACCAGGTTCCCCACCTGGTCACCACTGGTTCAGGACATAGTGCGGGATGCTTCACTTCCTTCTCCACCAGAAACTTCAAATACCTCAGCTTTCGCCCGGAGACTTGCACAACAGCCTCTTCGTCAGCGATACGAGGCTGTCTACTTTTGAGAAACTCTTATGAAAGGCTTCCCTGACGAGATGAATAATGTGGGCCCAACAAGTAATGTGCTGAGCATTTGGATACAGTGTTGAAAGCACGTCACGGTAGGCCTTTAACATATAGGCTGCGCTGCCAGAGATGAAAGCACGCACATGCTCAAAGCCTATGCCGAAGTCACTCAAGGATTTGACAACGGCACACGCAACTGTAGAGTTGTCAACCTTTTCTAGGAAAATGGTGTCTGTGAGATAGAACTTCTCCGTCTTTGATGCATCTAACGCTTTGACTAAAACATTCAGGACATACCTTTGCTCAGCATCTGTAGTTTCATCGATGCACACAGCAACTGGCTTACCCCTTAGTAGCTCCAGAAGCTCTTTGTGATGATCCTCGTACACTTTTTGAACGTACTGTTCGCGGAGCGTATTGGCCTTCGGGATAGCCCCGCCATTCCGAACGTGCTTTACGAAGAAGGCACGTAGGGGCTTACAGTACACTTTTTCTAAAGGGGTGTTTGCTGCAGTACATGCCTTGACAAGATCAGTTACGACGTCCTGACGTGCAGCAGTTGCTTCATTGCATTTCTTCATACAGGTGCCCATCGTGATCTATATTGGGGAAGAATAAGCAAGGTGTGTTGGGATTCAACGTCTTCATACATGTGTGTATTAATTTAATTAAGTAACTTAGAAGCAAGCAAACTTCTTAACAATTAGTAACTGAATGTGCATTATGTGCAGTTAACTTTTTAGTCCAGTGAAAATAGCATTTTATAGCGGGAAGAAAAGTGAAAATAGCATTTTATAGTTAGACGCCTTTACTACGTATTTCGAGCATACGTTACGATAAAAGAGGAGTGTTTTCCATTGGAGCAAGCTGTTAAGTTTATGTACATTGTGTATTTCGATCTTATTTCATTCCCTTAAGTGCTTACACTGCGAAACGACTGACCGAAACCATTGCTAACGGGTCTGGGGCAGGCTACAGTATAATTAATTAATTATATTCATCAGATCCAGTTTAAAATTGTTTTGTACCACTGACCTGTTTAGATTTCTTTGCAGGAGGCTCAGCGGCAGTTGGTGAATCCTTCACCTTGTGTTTCATGTCCTTTAACTTGCGTTCTCTTTCCAGATGTTTTTTCGATATAATATGAGTGTCAATTGCAAATTTCTTGCAGCCAAGGGAAATTGAGCAAATGGAGCAAAACAACACACCACTGTCCTCGTGAAGCAGGCCCTGTGTGTATTCCTTCACTCAGTGTTTTGCGCTAACTTTTTCTCGGCCCATGTTTACGGTCTCCAGATAATTATGTGACGTCTCGATTGATTTTTCAAAGGGCACCACATGCTTGCTTTAATATAGGGTAGCCTGTATTTCTTGCATTTTTTTGCACGGGGTTGTATGGGTAAACAATTGGTGTTACAGCCTTTGAGATCGGAAACTTCAAAGTCTATCTTCAATGCCAGCTTGGAAAAAAAGGCAAAATGTGCTTTGCAGCACGCGCCAGACGAAACTATTAAAGCACATTTGTGCATGCAGACAGCTTGCACGTGATTTTTTTGCAGGCGGTCCGTACTAAGAATGTTCGGCTCTTTAATGTCTGACTTAATGTCTGACTATGTGAATTGGGGTGATTTCTTAGCTTAACACATAATGAACTGGATATAGGGCTACTGTTTGAGAAATCGTGGGAATAAAATGTAGAATTTCAGAAAAATGCCAGATTCTAGCAAGAAAAAGCAAAAATAGCATTTTATAGCAATTTATAGCGGATTG
This sequence comes from Morbakka virulenta, assembly GCA_003991215.1. Taxonomy (NCBI): domain Eukaryota; kingdom Metazoa; phylum Cnidaria; class Cubozoa; order Carybdeida; family Carukiidae; genus Morbakka; species Morbakka virulenta. Next base: position 2,431,672 of record RDPX01000036.1, on the reverse strand, counting down.
CAAAATTTCGGGTTCCCTACTTATGAATACTGTTCGCCATAGAGAGTTTTGTATGAATTTCTCATTTTGTATTAAACACCACCACAAAAGGTTTGCATCACTCTTCTTGTTAATTTTGGCAATATTCATTGCCCTTGTTATATGACAACCACTTGCATTTCCTTTCTTGAAGCGTGCACGGCTGGAAGAAGTCAAGAAACAAGAACAAGAAGTTCTGGAGACACAGTCAATTCCTCTAAGAAACTATCTAATGAAACATGTCATGCCAACGTTATCTCAAGGGCTTCTTGAATGTTGCAAAGTCAGACCCGAAGATCCAATCGACTTTATTGTAAGTAAAATTTGAAATCTACATATGTTTTATGCATAGCCAATATAAGTGTTCATACTGTATGGCAAAATGTAGTTACATGGAGGGAACAAACATAACGCGTTTTTATTTGGTGTTAGCTGGCACTTGTAGAGATTAGGCAGCTTGGTATTTATACAGTCGCAATAGCCTAGCTGTATCATTGATCCACCTGACTTCTTACTAAATGGTTACTGTAGTGCACTTCCATCTTTAAATTAAGCCTGATATCATAAGAATTATATTAACCACCGTTAATAATTTAGTTATTTTGCCAGAAGTTAAGAATTAAATTGGAATACTATCAACCTTTTCACTTCTTCATCAGTCACTAAAGAAACAGGATAGCGGCATTTTGCTCGAATGTCACGAAACTGCAGGGTACTTTTTCATTTGAAACAAAACAGCTGGTATTTCCAGCAATACTAATTTTTTTGTTCAGCCGTTTGGGTTTTTGAAATGAAAATACTGTTTAATCATTCTTTGGTAATTTTTGCTCTCCACAAAGTATTTTCAAAAACGTTGCCTGCTTTGATGCTAAAAGGTTACAGCATTCGAGTATAAACCATTACAAGGTATATGGAATAGGATAAAAATACCCTTTACTATCTATAACATCTACAAACACATTTACAAATCCCAGGATAAATCCCTTTTCTATTATTTCCATTTCAAATTTAATACAAAACAAGTGCTAAATAAGTCTTGGGTAGAGTATTTGAGCTAACAAGCCACACCCTCAATTGAGGACAAAAACGTTTTCCTGTCTACGTTTTTTCCTGTCTACTACAGTGCAACATACAGTATCAAGCTGTTCAGTTGGCAGTTTTCGTACCGGTATGCTTAAAGCTGCAGAGAAAGAAAAACCAAAGCATTTCAATAAGAACAAAAACCACACAAATGCAGCATGGAATGTTTGGACTATGAATCATGGAAAGTTGAAAATTGTGACATATGAGATGGAAAGAATAAACTTAGACATCTTGGAATAAGTGAACTGAAATGGAAAGGAAGTTGAGGACATAGATATGATATAGATATGATATAGAAGGGAAAAAATTAATATGACCATAATAAACTTTGATCAAATCATGATTGACCATTGGCCCCCTGTGCATACTTTTGTTACTTTTTCAACAAAAGAAAATCGTGTTGTGTTTTTTTTTCTCTTCTCAGTCATTTCATTTTCTTCTGCATTTAAACATATTTAACGTAATGCAATATTTAACAAATGCATGTATCTAGCACCAACTCCATATTTTCTTCGATACGACGTAGCCAGTGGAAAAGGACTATTTTGTTTTCTTCGTCGATAGACACAGAAAAGTAAAATAAAGTGTGTTTTTTTTGAACCCTCATATCGAATAACGGAGACGTCATATTTATATCACTTAAAGCTTCTAGATTTTTCCTATGATCTAAGTACTTTTCTTAAATACCTTAGCTGTTTTGAATAGCATGCCGCTAATCGTTAGTGTTAACTTTCTTCAGTTACACTCTGGTTCATAAGAAATTGGAAAATCGGACTGACCTTAAAAGCTCAATATTACAAATTGGTCGAGAAATTTAAGTCGCTGCCCTGTTTTACGCATTTCGTTTAAAGAACTGTCTCTATGAATACTCTAAAATGATTGCTCGATTTTAATTCTTGATTATTATGTAATATGATTTTTATTGAGCTTAAGCTTCAAGGTTTAAGCAAAATCGTTCTTTTAAAATAGAGTATGTATATATAGACTTTAAAGAAGGGAGTATTGAAAAGAATCCCGTGCTCTAAGAGTGCCAGGGCTAGCCGTGGAGTAAATGACCTCAACATGGGGGATAATTGATCGATACTTTTTCTTTTTTTTTACGAGCCCATGGGGGACTCAGGGGTAGAAATCCCAGCAAACCCATCCGACTACCAGCCCGATAAGGGTAAACTGGATGCATGCATCACACCCAGGTGTGTGCGATATCGATATTAATTAAAAACAGCACATGACCTTGCAGTTCGGGCCTGTTTAGGTTTCCCAGTTTAGGTGACCCATTCTGCTTAAAACGGTCTCCGTAGCGAGGCTTCACCCAAGACCTTACTTTGGACTAAGTAACAAAGTAAGAACTCGGTACTCAGCCCTTCAGAGCAAGAGATCCATGCTCACGACACCCAGATATGATGCTGCCCCACTACTACTATTATTATTATTATTATTATTATTATTATTATTATTATTATTATTATTATTATTATTATTATCATCTGCCTGTTCCTTATGTAATGCTACAGAAACTCTCGGGCATGTTATTGGAGGATGTAATATAGCGTTGAACGAAAAACGTTATAATTGGAGGCATGACTCGGTTTTAAAAAATATTGCAAACTTCATATCTTCGAATAAGAAAAATGCAAAAGTTTACTGTGATATTGATAATCACAATTCTCCATCGATTATTACCGGAGATAAATATCGCCCTGATCTGTTAGTAATTGATAAAGGACAGATTTATATTCTAGAACTTACAATCGGCTTTGAAACAAATGTTGAAGTGAATTCGAAACGTAAATCAGAAAAATATGAATTTCTGCTAAGATTTCTAGGCAAAAATTATCAAAAAGTTATATTTGTCAATTTAAGCATTGGCGCGATAGGAGCAATCGGAAAGAGTACACATTCGGTAGCGAAGATGTTAGCGGAAATAAGTTACGATAAAAGCGAAATCTCATATATCATAAAGAAGATCATATGTGTGGTAATTCGAACCACATATTACATATTCTGTCAACGTAGTAAGACATGGGATCAGCCTCCCCTCCTTTATTGGTGACTACGTTACTCTGTGCGTCCCTGATACCATGCCTTGATAGTTAATGGTATTTCTTAGGGTAATGATGTAATGTATACACGGCATACAATTGTATTAAGTGATAACATGGAAAAATATATGCTTGAAGTTTAAAAAATTATTATTATTATTATTATTATTATTATTATTATTATATAGTTAATTTTTTAAGTCCTTTTTAACTACTGGTATATTATAGCACATGTAAAAACTAAGCAAATTACAATGAAACCTGCATTATCATTTATTTTCCGAAGGGCAAAGATTTGATATTCTATCCCACACGTTCTAATACCGCCACTGACAACCCCTATTACCTGCTATCACTTCTGATGTTTCAAGATTTCCTCAGCCGTTTCCTTTCCTCATATGACTAATGGCTTGGAGTTGGATTTTCTTAATGCATAATTACTTCTTTGTATATCTCAGTAATTCTTCAGTGGCATCACTTAACGATTATCTCTAGTCCTTCGTTTCGAATTAACACCAGGGTAATAATTTTCATTTTTGAAAATTCATGCTCAGAATGTTAAAATGTATGTGTACGGTAGATATCTTTATAGCTGTTGCAATTTTTGACAATTTACTATTTTTTTTGTCTTTCTTTCCTTTCATATTAAGGCGGAATATCTTTTTGAAAACAATCCGCAGATAAACTAAGAAAACCTGACGTCGATCAAGAAAAACGAGTATATAGCTTTGAAACGTTCCACCAACTTTCATTTTGATTTTCTTCGAATAACTTGTAAATTTACAGGATTGTAAATAGATGGTGCAAATTTTCTTTATAAATGCAGTTTTTCTGGGAGTTTTGTTCTGGTCTCCTTTGCTTTTTTTTGGTTTGTCATTGTTTTATCATTGGACCAGCTAATCAGCTCAAGGCCTTTGATTTGTAATTTGTGCGTTAGTTACAACTGTATTATTTGTTCTGGAAGGCCCCTATAGCGAGAACGTTGTGAAAACTATTTTAAAGCATACAGATACATAGCGAGTTAATAGCCAACGAGAGATTTTTTTATAAAGAAGTTTTCTTGAATTACATCCTTCGCAATAAGGTGTTTTTACAATATTTCAGAAATGGCTTTACTTGTAAAGTAGTATAAGTTGAATAATGGGAGATTCTTCTGCAAATAAGACCTTTAATGAATCCGTTAAGCAGTGTTCTGGCAGATACATTTTCAAGTCAATCGATCGATCCAAACATATTTTTGCTTTCTACCTTTAAATCTATCTGTCTGTCTGTCTTTCTTTCTTTCTCTCTTTCTTTCTCACTTCCTTTCTTTCTTCCTTCCTTTCTTTCTTTCTCTCAATTAATCTATCCACCCACTTACTTCCCTCTCGTTTACTCCNTTGTGAAAACTATTTTAAAGCATACAGATACATAGCGAGTTAATAGCCAACGAGAGATTTTTTTATAAAGAAGTTTTCTTGAATTACATCCTTCGCAATAAGGTGTTTTTACAATATTTCAGAAATGGCTTTACTTGTAAAGTAGTATAAGTTGAATAATGGGAGATTCTTCTGCAAATAAGACCTTTAATGAATCCGTTAAGCAGTGTTCTGGCAGATACATTTTCAAGTCAATCGATCGATCCAAACATATTTTTGCTTTCTACCTTTAAATCTATCTGTCTGTCTGTCTGTCTTTCTTTCTTTCTCTTCTTCTTTCTCTCTTTCTTTCTTTCTTCCTTCCTTTCTTTCTATCAATTAATCTATCCACCCACTTACTTGCCTCTCGTTTCATCATTCATATTTGGAACTTTTCTCTACAGGCTATTCTTCTCGATCAACAACCTTGTATTGAATAAAAGTACAGGTAGGGATAAGGTATTTTATTTTTATTTTTCCTCCTTAAATAAACGCACCTCCTAAAAAAATAGGGGTTGATTATGTACGGAGGTAGATAACTTTAAATAAAAAGGCCAGAAATTAGCGAACCGGTGATATATATTACTGCGTTGCAGAAAATGTTTAATTAAATACCACTCAAATACAAAAAAAAATTGTAACAGGAATGTAATTTTTACATGAGAAAATAGCCAGGGTGACAGCGCACATGCAACATATTATCATTTTATCAACAAATTTGGTTCATTCCAACTACTAATAGTTTGCATCACCGTGGAGTATTGACTAAAATTGGAATCTAATTCCGTCTAGCTTCCGGAGGTCCCTAAAAGACGACACTTGAAGGAACATACCCTGTATTAATGTTGAAGTCACTTAGGTCAAATATATTGCCCACTATTTGATTTTAACTCATTTTCATTCAACTAAGATTCAGGTCTGACATTTTTGTATGTACACAATACTAACACTTTTGCTTTCATTTTATTATAAAGTGCAAGGTAGGCACGTTATTACTTTTTTGGGGGGCGGGGTTTGCTCCGCATGTCATTTTCGGTATCTCTCGACTCATGAATAAGTTTTTGTTACGAAAATGTATCATTTAAAAGAAAAAGGAATTGAAGTTATAAAAGTTCCCATGTCTTGTGCGTACTAGAATGAAAAAAGGACTTTCAACAACAAAGTACCGTATAATGAAAACTGATAAAATATGCTCGCTCAGGAAATTGCCCAGCACACCATCTTCCTTGAGCTACCCAGGCGCTTGACTTCCTGTTCACATCTTAAGCATCCTTTCAACAAAATGATATCATTCTGAGGCTACTGTTCTCCTCGTTTGTTTCATGGCCTTACTAAAAGTATTGAAACTGAGGCTAGAATGTTCCATAGACTTATTTCACTGTGCTGGTGCAAAGCTAAAAAGAGAGGGTTTTTCGTGATATAAAGGAACTTAATACGACTATATTTTAAATAAGCCTATTTACCTTTCGCTGCACATACATAGTTATTTGAATCATTGTTGCCTTTTAATTATTCTTTTTATCTGGTACTTTATTGATAACAGAATTGTTATTTTACGTATTTTTGGCATGTTTTACCGGTATGAATATAATATGATTCACTGTTTTTTGCAATCCTTCCTCACCATCCTTGCTCTTCTTGCTTAATGTGTGTACCTTTTTACTCAGTCGCTTAAGCGAAATGCTTCTGAAGCAGTCTGTAAAATTTAAGGCGTACCCTCTGATTCTTTTAGGTTTTTTGAATATGGTTACACTACCTTTCTCTGAGATAAGTTCCTCTTCAATAGCAACCGTTCGTGCATTTTTGTTCACCTGTTGTCCTCCTACAGTATTTGCCTTGGAAATTAAATTTAACTTTTTGTTCAGTATGTGGACATAAACCTGCGATGTAAAAAGTTTCCGTCGCTCTCCATTTCTAAATTACAACAATATTTTTGTTAAATATAAAATCTCCTACGCAGGTTCAAATAAGTATCATTTTCCTCAGCATCAATCTTGAATCAATCCAAGCAAAGGTGACATTCTTCCATAAAAAATGGGGTTTCAAAAGCTGTAGCACAAACTCATCATCTTACGTGAGTAGAATGATAAGAATTTTCATTCCAACTCAAGGTCAGAGTTTTTAGATTTTGACGAACTAAAATGTTTGTTTTTTTAAATTTTGCAAAGCTAGGCCTTCATCCTCAGAATAATAATTATTTCTCATCATCAAAAGTGCATCTTGTATCCGTAATATTTCTGCACCCTCTACTTCCTTCATTTTCCATCCTTTTTACTTCAACTCCTTTTTATCTTAGTCGAAGTAAACTTTGTATTTCAATATAATGCCCCCCTTTTCACTTCCTGTTATCTCTATCAATACAAATCCTTTGTTTTAAGCGTTCCCAATTTTTGTTGAGATCTCAAGAACTATGGCAGTTGACCACTCAAATTTTCTAAACCATTTGCATTCTAACCACCATTTTCTATGCTTTCCATTATATTAAAAAAGTGTGCTGTAATTGAGATCCATATCCAGGATTAAATTTTTAAAAAAAGCCGTTTTGCCAGACTTATGTTATAAAGGAGTGTGGCTTGTCTTAATAGTGTTTATAATCAGAGGAAAAGATCGATTATTTCTTTACTGACTTTATCCATTGGAGGGCATTACATTTAGAAAGCAAATATAAGAGTGTGAGGGAAGCTCGTTTTTATACCTTAAATTAGCCTGAGTATGGCCAGAAACAGAAAAATTAAAGTGCAAAGCACAAATGACTCGGACTCAGTAATACAAGGCCGTACCCCAGGTATGAGGGGTGCATCTTGCCCTCATATACTCATATAATTGCTAAATTGAAAGTATTGAACATTACCGGCGTCAAAGGAGTATGAATTCTATTCAAAAATAAAGTTCATACAGTAAAAGTGAACAATTTGGCATTTTTATAAAAGAGTGGAGACACCATAAAGGGAGGAGTGCCTGGAGTAAAGAGCGGGAGAGAATGTAAATTTTTGGTTTGTTCCGTCCAATAAAAATGTTTGTGGCCACGCTATTAAAATTGTCTAAAACACGAGCTTTCCCTTTGAAATTACGTTCAGAACAATACAAAAAAACCCTGAATCTTGCCTCTCTTATGTCCTTAAGATATCGAGACTTCAAACCTTAATACTACGGCCTCTATTTAACATGACATAGATGAATATTGACCAGTTTGCAAATGTTGCAAATGTTTTTTGTATGGAAATGTTCGGTCGAAAATCACAACGAGATACTTCGGAGTTTTGTTAAACTGGATCCTTTCACCTGAGGTTGTAACTCTGAGTTCGTAGTCAGCTTGACTGTTGTTTAGATGGAAAGTGCTGGCAACAGTTTTAGATATATTTAGGTTGAGAAGCCAGTTGTAGAAGTAGACTCTCGGTTTATCAAGGTCATGAGATAAGGTTCTCTCAATGACCTGAAACTGTTTACCACTGTACATGAGGGCGATGTCGTCGGCGTAGATATTACTTGTTGCTGATCATGTAAGGAATGTCACAGGTGTACAGATTGAAAAGTGCAGGGGCAATGACGGAGCCTTTTTGGGTCAGCATTGATAAGTGTTCTGCAGCGAGACTTTTCCTTCCCGATATGTACATGAAACTGACGTCAGGATAACATGCCCATAATTACAAGTAGATCTCTTTACTGGGGATGGTTCTTAGTAGTTTCAGAGTAAGCCAACGGCACCAGACTGTGTCTTAAGCAGCGGATAGGTCGACTAAGATGATACCAGACTTCATTCGTTTGTCAAAAGAAGTCTCAATATCTTCCGTCAATAGTCCAACTTGATCAAGGGTACAGCGTCCTTGTCTAATACGGGCTTGTTCTTTGGGAAGAACAGATTCGAAAATGGATTAAATGCGGTTAAGAATTAGGCACACGTAAAGTTTATTGGCTATGCAGAGACGTCTGATCGGTCTGTAGCTCTTGGCACTTTGTTGCGACTTGATTGGCTTTAGAACAGCCACTACTTTGGCACCTTTCTACACTTGAAGAAGCTTTTTCGAGTGAATGCAGTGGTTGAAGAGTGACTGGATCCATTGTATACAGTTCTCGTGGAGGTGTAGGAAACATTCGGGGTGTACATTGTCAGAGCCGGGTGCCCAACCAACATCTTACGTCTTAATAGCAGCTACGATTTCATTGATGGAAAAGTCACTACACAAGTTCTGGTCAGTTGAAGGAGCATTCCATACCATCTTTAGTTGTCGGTTCAGGTCTCTTGTGAATTCACGATTAGGTTTATCGAACTTACCATTCTTCAAGAGGCAAGAGGCAACTACATTTGCGCTGACGGATTGCGGGTTAGGTGATACATTTTTGCTCCCTGCGAGTTTTTTAATGGTTATCCAGGCTTTCCAGCTAGAGTGTTTCATGTCAATGCTCTCAAGTGTTGACAACTATGGTTTCTTACTCCTTGTGGTGACATGACCTATTAATTTGCTTGCCCTTTCTTGCCTTTCTGCTGTCGAATGAGCCTGTTCATGATCCTTTGCGAGTTCATTGCAAATGGCACCCGATTTTGGGATGTCCCTGTATGATTAGCGATGTCCCCTAGGAACGGTGTTTTTAGCCAATTTTGACAGTTTGTTCTGAAAGGCAGTGCAGCAGGTGTTGGTATCAATAGTATCAAGCGAGGAAAGATCGTCGCGTATGCTAGCAGATTCTGTTATAAAACGAGCCCAGCCAGCTTTGTTAAAATTCCAATGTGGAAGTGGAGCAGTTGGTGTGTACTCTTTCAGGGCAGGATGGTAAATGATGTTCGACCGATGTTGCGACTTTGGAAAATTTCCACCGATTTTGTGGGCGGGGTGTGGGATGGAACCGTATGCATCGAACGAGTAGCATGCTAAATCTAGGTAGTAGTCTTACCCAAGGCAGCCGAGTTGAACGTTTTTGGCTGTTTGTGGTCGAACAACAGCTTAAGGTTTATAGTGCCTGTCCACTCGTGGAAAGGCTTCGCCATCTTGGTTGTTTGCTGGGTAGCCCCAGGATGTGTGACGGCAGTTAAAATTCCCTGAATAAATGACAGGGTGGTCATACAGTGGTGGTGCTACGAATGGTGTATTCGGGGGATTGTAGATTTTGGTTATTGTAATATCAACGTTAATTCTAATAGTTAGCCACTGCATTTCACTGGCTTCGCTCTCCTCGGTCAGGCTTCTTGTTAAATCGTTTCTGACAAGGGTTGCTATCCAATGCTTAGTGTGATGGATGGCTCCACTCACTGTGTAGCATTATATCTTTATTTTCTTATGGTAGGTGGTGTGAGTTTCCTGGAACAGAATGACGAAAACGGAATTTGTCATAGCGACGTTTTGAATGACTTCAGATTTAAGCCCTGAAAGGGCTTTTACGTTAAGTTGAAGGATTGCCGGACCCAATTGTTCATGACGCTTTTTCATATTTAAACATTAAGATATGATATAGTCCTTTTTAATCAGGTATTGTCATTAGTTTCCTTGCAATAAGCAGGTACGTACAGAGAGGACCATAAGGTCGCCAATTTCCCCTCCATCATTCAGTTAATTGGCTTTCATTCCATCCTGGGTGTGTGTTAACCACACCAGGTTCTCTGTTTCGAGCTTATTCCTTGCTGATGTCTTTATCAGCTTCAATAAACTGAACAGATGCTCAACAGAAGCATTGGATAAAGGGGGAAAAAGGATGGCAAAAGCAACTTACCTCAGATTACTATACTTTGGTGAATCTCTGGTTTGGCTTCAAATTTCTTGCTCCAAAAAGTCAATGCTGCCTCATCATGACTTACTGTTGTCTCAATTCAAGATCTGCTGATTGTATTTATGCAATATCCTTTAAATACGGCATTATGTTAATTACCTCCGCTAAAGATGGGGTGTTGCACTGGGTGGCATTGATTGGCAGCAAAATGCTTTAAGATGGGGTTATTGATATTGAAATGAGCACTAATCTGTTTCATTAGCTCTATCATGAAGTCAAGGCATGCTTTTCTCACTCTGATAGATGTCGCAGAATCGTCAAATTCAAGCAGTGTCTTTGTTGCATTAACATTCGAGTAGATTTTGTCTAAAGGGAGATGCAATTGAACCGACTCAATATCTAAAACTAAGTAGTCGTTTCCTTTTAAAACACCAAGCTTTATGAAATCTGAAATAATATTTGTCAAAGGCTCCAGTACCTCTCTTTTAGGACGGTGTAGCATTGGTTCAGAAGTTTGGAACATTGTATCAGAGCAATATAAGTGAGACAAATGGCAGCCCAAGAGGTTCGGCTGTGCCTTTACGAACTGATTCCACAGCCAGTGAAAAATGGTTTCTGTAGTGTGTGCTGGGTCATTTCCATTAGAGACATTAGCAGTGAAATAAAGCTGCAGTGCTGGTCATTGTTCTAGCACTCTATTCGCATATCTTTCCAAAGAAAGACATGTTGTCTGCTCATAACTAAACACCTTCTTTGGCTGTCTTTCAGCAAACTCTTGAAAATGTATTAAGTCTCTTTGCGGAAGAGTTGATTTACTAATTTGTGCGAAAAATGTCGGCACAAATCTTCTGTAGAAATCGACATCTTCAAGCAAGCATGTGATGCACAAAGATGCAGCACGTGGCAGATACGCTTGATTGTGGCAACATGAGGCAAATGTCCCTTAAGAAGGGTAGCTACACCACTTTTTGCACCAAACGCGACGTTACAAGTGTCAAACTAAACACCAATAATGTTTCAAGGGAATCTTTTACTCCTCAAAAGAAACCTTGAATGCATTGTTTATTTCCCCTGCTGTGGTGTTCAACAGAAATGAGATCAAAGAAGCGAACGACATGACAATAACTATCTTCCTTGCAATACACAACACAAACTTTGAACTGTTTTTCAAAAGAAACGTCAGTGCTTTCGTCTGGTTTTATACTGAACTTGGAAGCAACGAACGGTTGGACTAGATCCTTGGCGAATTAGATACCAGTGTCTTGACAAACAGAATTTGCACATTTGGTCATATCTATTTTCTCAAGACTCGCCATTTTTGTATCCTTTGGGTCTCCACCTTGAACAAGACTCGAAAGGGGGTTGTTGAGGGAAACAGATAGATTATGTTCTTCATTAAAGGCTGCCACTTTTACTAGTGTTGTCTCCTTGTACGCACTCATATCTAGCTGGGTTTTCAGGTTTGTAGACAGAGCAACTTGATTCTTGACAGCTAAACAAGTTTTTTTATTGGCAGAAGAGCGCTGCGGCGTAGCAAGGCCAATATATTGCTGGAGACAGTTTTCAAACAATGCTTGCATGATGGATCAATATTTCCTGCCTTTGGAGAAAAAGGCCGTCCTTTGAAAGCTGAATCGGACATTCATTCAGAACGAAATTTCTAATCGTAACTTGTCTTTTTTGCCTAAGAAGATGAAGTATTATCTGTCATTAAAAAATTGGTGCCAAATAACAATCTTACAAAGTTTGAAATAGAGCTAAGAGTGTTGTCAAGTTTTAGCTTATCCCAACGTAGTCTAAGTTTGTTGTTTTAAGCAAATATTTAGAACTACTTTTTGTTTGACTTCAGGAAACGTACGTAGACAATATAGTTTATACTTGCTAATTCTTTTAGAGTACTGAGTAACTGATATCAAAAATTAAATTGACAAGTTTCAAACCACAATTCTCCTCTTTTCTGCTCTCAGAATGTTTTTATTGCTTCACAAAAAATAAGGCTTATGAATTCTAAGGGATTTGTTTAAAAATCTAAGAAAACTACGGAATTTTACATGAAGTACAGTGACAATATTAGCTGAAGATAACTAAAGGAAGAGAATGGATGAAGACAGAAATGAAACATTGTAGGAAAATTAGCTTGAGTTGGTTTTAGCAAGATAGCGGTAGACAGTAATTTCAAAAAGTCTAAGGTTTATATTTTTTCTTGAAACATTGGCCAGAGGAAAAACTGCTCTTGTGAAAACACTTTTTTGCTCATGAAGAAAGAAAGGACGATTAAGTGTTATTGGTTTGCAGTCTTGTCTTTACTGAAAATGTATTAAGGAATAAATCATAGTACCAAGCTCTTTAGAACCTTTTCTGTTGAAATAAAGATATAATAGAAATAAGCTGGCAATGTTCCATGAGAAAGAGCAGATAAGACTTCATCACCAATCAGCCTGCATAGACAGTTTCGCATTGTGTTGAAGCTGGATAGTGTACGCTTTAGATGTAAGAGCTTTATCACGTCATGAATCGTAAGCTTTTTGACATGATAAAGCTCTTACTTCTATAGCTTCCTCTGACTCCATAAAGTTCATAATTTTCAAGTGTGCGCTTTGGTTCACTAGCCTAAATATGACAACAATATGACTTACTTTGCTTTTGCTGAGGTACAGGATAACGTGAGGGTCAGAAATTTTCTGGATCGAAAGAATGAGTCAACTATTTATGCCAACTCTCTTGCAGTAGATCTTATGTATGCATTCAATGTAGGGCCTGATGTGATATTGAAACCTAAAATCCTATTGCGACATTCAAATTCATTTGAAGTGACTCTGCAGACCATGGCAGGTGGAAAATTAAGGGAGGATTGGAAGTGACGGATAAAGAGATCACCTTTGGATTGAATAAAAATAATGTCATCCTTTTCCTAGGAATATTAAATTTCAGGTCCCTAGAAAAATCTAAGAAAGGCTAGTCTCATAATGTTTCTATACATGATAGTATCGTTAGCGTAGAAGTCCGTTAAAGACAAATAAAAGAGAAAATAAGTTAGGTGATTAATAAAGTTAAGAAGCACTATGGGACCAAGAAAATACCCCTGACTCCATTCCCTATATTAACTATTTAGGCTCCTTAATATTAGTCAATGATATTACATTACATCCAAGCTTTTTTTTTAAAGGAAAGATTGGATGGGGGGAAAACAGTTTCAGTGATGCCATAGACAGGAAATTTATGTTAAAATCCTTTACGCCAACATTTGTCAAACGCTTTAGAGATAGTCATCCATTCATTGCGAAAAGGTTTCTTTACTTATACGATGAATGATCTCGGATTTAGATAAGCGGAAGTCTTATTGCTGTTCACAAGAGTTTATATTTGCTCAGATGTGTAGGACCATGCTTGTTCATTAAAGATTTAACTAATTTGGTCTTGACGCTAAGGAGACTGATTGGACGGTTTTTAAAGAGGGGTATGAACTTTCACCAGACTTTTTTAACACAGAGCACACAGAAAAGACTTTCCTCATGTTTAGGAAACATTTTCGTTTCGGACATTGAATTAAGAGACAAGCTAAAATGAGAGAATTTGGGGAAAGGTATTTCAGAACCACAGCAGAAATTCTGTCAGCCTCAGAGGTCCTACTTGACTTTGAATCTTTGATTAGATTTGCAACTTCTCTTATTGTTATAAAGAAGCTAGTGACAGTCTTTTAAGTAAGTAATGGGAAGTCAGGTTGTAGATGCTCTTACTAAGTCCAAGTAGAATGGAAAAATTCTTGCAAATACATTTGCCTCATCATTGGGTGATGAGAGATCTATTGGTACATTAATCAGTGATGGAATGAGTCCTTACCTTACTTAGAGTTTTATTAGTGCATCTCTAAAATTCAGGAAATCCTAAATTTTTATGTTGTATTTTTTTCCTGGATGTATTTTGGACAGCTACCCAAAAATTTCTAATGATCCTTCTACAATAGTTGCCAGCAGTTCTGAAAAATATTTTGTTTCTGGTTGAATTATTTGACTGAAAAATGGAAGGCAAGTTCCGTACCTATTGGAAGGCAATAGGTACGGAACTTATAGGAATGTAACATAACTGGCTGTTTGGTTGTCACAGGAATGAAACAGTTACATACCACCACATAGCCAGTAAGAGATTAGTGCAGTAATGCTGGAAGCCTTTGCTAGAAAAATATTAGCAAACTGATCAAAGAGGGCTGTACCATTGAGATCAAAAAAGAGTATAAATAAATAAATGATGTAAAAAGAAACAATGTTTTCATATGAAGTGTCACAAGCACAAATAAAAAATATTTTTTACGTAAGCTTTTGGAGGATACCTATGATGACTGAGTTCATCAGGCATAATAATTTTTAAAAAATAGTAAGATATGTAAAAATCATTGAAAATTCTTGATTTATTTGTCTCAGTAGAACCCATAGATATATAAGCTTTATCATTTCATGAGCCTTAAAATTTCACTAAAGTACGTTTAAAGAGATACTTCTTCCATCGTCAGGTTGCTTGAGTCATAACGTTCAACTGTTTTATAGGCCAATGGTTCGGTCCTACGTGTTGACAGGGATCGAGTTAATATGATGAGTGGCATTTTTCCTGTCTTATTTGTTGTGTTTCTTTCTTTAGCACTGGGAACCATAATATTTCTGGAAGACTGTAAAATATACTGTGATGGTTGTGTTGTAGGGAGTAAATTATTTTCTTCATTTTTGTTGTTGTTATGCTGGTTTTCTGGTCTATAATTTCTATATTTTTCCTGTCAAACGTTTGTTTTTTTGTCCAGTAGTGTTTGGCTATTTGATGACTCTTGTCAGCCTTTCCAAGAGGTCTCTTGTGCTCCTTTTCATTTAACTCAAGGAACGCTTTGACTCACCAATGTAGAAGGCAGGACAGTGCTTACAATGTAGTATACAAACTATATTTTTCTCTCATTAAGTGGGACTGGATACTTTTGTTTTGATAGTATCCTCTCAAGGTAGATGTTGTGAAGAAGAAACATTGGATATCTTGTTGTCGGAGAGTTTTGTATAGGTGCTAACTGGTGGTCTTGGCATGGGTAAACATTCTTTACAACAGTTCCTTTTCTTCATGATTGGGTCCCGTACTGCGGTGTAAGTCTCTCCTTCTCTCTCTCTCTCTATATATATATATATATATATATATATATATATATCCTTAGCATAATTTCTTTTGGATAAGAGAACTTTCTCGATGTGACTTTCCTACTACCTACGGTCGTATGGGTCTCAAATGATGTTTCTGCTGATATGTTCAAAGAAGGTTTGTAGGTGATCTACTTTAACAACTGGAAAAACATAGTCAATGTAATTTTTCCTGACACTTGGGCCTTAGTCCTCTCTTAATAGTGCTAAGGCTTCAAGTACTTCCATGAATATTTCAGGAACCACAGAGGATGAAAGACCTCCCATGGTTACAACTTTGGTCTGCCTGCCGATGATATTGTCGAAAAGGAAGCATGTATTGGTAAGACTTGGTCGTAGTATAATCCGGCTATCTAAAGGGTTTGAAACAGTTGTCTATAACAATGACTCATTATGTTTAAACAAGTCAATTTGAAAGGTGTGATCGATGGAAATACTAGTGCAAAACAATATGACATCTAAAGAGACCATGATTTCATCAGCCTCGATTCTTGGTTGTCTAATAAAGGCTCAAAAATCAGCACTGTTGTTGAGTGGTGTGACTTCTGTCTGTATAGTTATAAAAGATCAGCTGTAACATGGTAGTAAATGAAGGTGACTTCAAGACTTTGCTACGTTTGGACGTANTCGAAAAGGAAGCATGTATTGGTAAGACTTGGTCGTAGTATAATCCGGCTATCTAAAGGGTTTGAAACAGTTGTCTATAACAATGACTCATTATGTTTAAACAAGTCAATTTGAAAGGTGTGATCGATGGAAATACTAGTGCAAAACAATATGACATCTAAAGAGACCATGATTTCATCAGCCTCGATTCTTGGTTGTCTAATAAAGGCTCAAAAATCAGCACTGTTGTTGAGTGGTGTGACTTCTGTCTGTATAGTTATAAAAGATCAGCTGTAACATGGTAGTAAATGAAGGTGACTTCAAGACTTTGCTACGTTTGGACGTACTGGTGTATTTGGCTTGTATATTTTTGGTCATCCATAGAAACATGGTAAAGGCACGTCTTTGAGTCTCTATGCTGAAGGCAATAATTAAGTTGTTTTTTCGGTAATGCAATTAATGTTTTGCTCATTTTGATCTTGACTGAGTTCATTGGATTACACTAAACTGTAGTATATAGTTCATTGTTGAAGTTTTTATGGCACTTTTGAATGTAGTCAGCTTTGTTAAGGAAGGAAGTCGCACTCACTTTATTTGCTAACAAGATGGAGATCAGAACATCTTTCCAGCTCCAGATAGCACATCATTCCTTTCTCATGAAGCTATATTGAGGCAGTACTTTGGAAGATTGAAATTTAAGGCTTGTTATGGCTGGGAATGCGTCTGCTTCACGTTTGGGGAGATATTTTACTGCTGTTTCAACTATTGATAGACTGATCTTTGCCGCAATGTCCTTGGAAGTTACAGAGCAATACAAACCTTTCACAAGGAGAATTCCTTTGTTGATTGAATTGTCCGAATAGTCAGGTTGACATTCCACTGCGACTTGTTTGTGAGGTTTCGTACTGGTAATAACTTTTGTTTCAGCCTTACAACTTTTTTTTGGTGTCTTTTCTTGATAGAGAGTAATCTTTGTTTGTGACGGTAGCCTCGAAACGATAAACAAGTTTGAATACTTGAAATGCTATATGACAGCAAGTATTGAAATTGGGACAGACATAATCAACCCATTACAGATTTCATTTGAAATAAAGATTTAGTTGTAAAAAACTGTTGTCATCTTGACTGCTTGGTATGCAAGTAAAATTTGGAGAGGAATACGAAAGCCCGGAAGAAAGTTAGACATGTTCAATTAGAGAAATCTCAGGAAGATTCGTGGCATTACGTAAAGAGATAGTAAAGAGGGTGCAGCTAAGAAAAAGGTAAAAAGAGATCTATGTAGAATAGTCAAGTAAAGATGCAAATTAAAAGGATGCCCTCTGACTACTACTCTTGAGGATTAGAAAATCATGCACTATCGTGGAGAGAGCATGAAGAAAAGAGTAAGAGGCTGTCATGGTAACCTAATTGAGATTGAATGACCAGGCAAGTTAAGAGATTACATCATTACCTATGATCTTGCTGATCTAGGCATGTCCTTGAGGAAAGATTACCTCATATGCTAAACTTGCCAAGTTTGTTTAAGATATAAAAAGGGAAACTCTGAAGTTAGAAGCCAGTCGACCTGAGACTGCCCATGAGAACGACTCAAGCCGGAGACTGGCAAAGATTATGAAAGACAAGTCATGAACTAAGAAAATCATAGACGAAACTCTGCAGAGACAGCCCGGAAAGAAANTTTCATTTGAAATAAAGATTTAGTTGTAAAAAACTGTTGTCATCTTGACTGCTTGGTATGCAAGTAAAATTTGGAGAGAATACGAAAGCCCGGAAGAAAGTTAGACATGTTCAGTTAGAGAAATCTCAGGAAGATTCGTGGCATTACGTAAAGAGATAGTAAAGAGGGTGCAGCTAAGAAAAAGGTAAAAAGAGATCTATGTAGAATAGTCAAGTAAAGATGCAAATTAAAAGGATGCCCTCTGACTACTACTCTTGAGGATTAGAAAATCATGCACTATCGTGGAGAGAGCATGAAGAAAAGAGTAAGAGGCATGCTGTTGAGAACCTGGCAAGAAACCTTTAATGAAGATCTGGAACTACGAGGACTACAAGCCCTAAATGTTCAAGCTCTTGCCATAGGTCAAGTCCAATGGCGTTTTCTTGCTGCCCGACGTCAAACAGCAATGCATTTTAGGTCTAAGGTAAGTATTTAATTACTATTTGTCAGACTTTAGCATTCTTGCCATCGCAATGTACAGATATACCTGGTGCGGAACTGTAAAAAACAAAATTTTATGCACGTTGTGATACCTTTTGATGATAGCATGTGATACGCAAAACATTCCTTTCATATTGTTTGTCAATTTATACTTGTATGGTACAGTACTGAGTGAAAAGGACATTTAAATTCTCATGTGTAAAAACTTCCTGTAACAAACTGTTTTACTAATTCACTGTTTCCACTGAAAACAAATGGTTGTAAAAAGAAAAAGCTCAACTAGTTGCAAAATAAATTTCGTCTTCATTTGCAGTGTCTGAATCCGAGCCCAGAAACCAACAAAAAAGAGACAGTAGTTCAAATGTATACCTAAATACAAGGTACATTTGTATTTCTTGTCTTCACAACTTAATTACATACCTTGTGTTTTCTACTTGTATACAAATCAATTGCTATTCAAAACAGATTATATCATTACAATCTGCCTACGTCGGCAGTGATCTTTGCCCTAAGAGATTGAAAACTACCATTACACTTGCTATTGAGTGACATAGTTACGAGAAAACAAACACGTCGCCTTTCACCAGGTAGATATGAAGGAAACGCACAGTTTTCTAACTGGTCAATCCCTTTTATTCAGAGATATTCTAAATCATCATGGTTTGGACTAGGAGATTTTTTTATCTGTTTATCAGATCTTGATGTTGGTAACTCTACTTTGATTATCTCCTCGTCAAGTGCCTTAACTAACTTTTGTAAGTTCTACCTTCCATCTATTAGTTCATACACATTTATCAACACGCAATTTAACCTGACCTTATTTAAAAGATTGAGTTCCTATTTTACAAGAAGCTTTATTTTTAAAGATAACTCCTGCTTTGCAGGCATTCCCTCCCAAAAGTGTGTCATCCATTTCCTCCCAAAAGTGTGTCCCAAAAGTGTGTCTCCTGACCTCAGCGTTTGGTAATATTACAGATATTACCTTTGCCACCCTCTCATACAGCTTTTCAGCTGGGCTTTTCTCTAGCTGTTGACGCTTTGTTTTTTACTGCTTAAAAAATAAATTATACACAGTTGTCTATTACATTTGTTTTTTCTCGTGGTTATCCATCATGAGAATAATGTCCTGAAAATGTAATTCTACGTCTCAATTGACATCTTCTACTAGGTTGTTGCCTTGTGCAATGCACAACCTGCTTTAGCAATGCCCAAAGTTAAATTAAAAACAAAGTAAAATCGCCATGCTTTCTCTGTTGGAGATCCCTTTTCCAGGCTGCCAATTTGCGTAACTTGAGACTTACATTGTTCTTTATTCAGTTCTATATCACGTTTCTTGCACCTTTTCACTTGTTCTATCTGTTTCTTATCTCATCAATGTGGCATAATGAAAAATTCGAATCACTGAAAAGGTCATCTACAATGCACTACAAACTAGTGTTTGCGCTAATAAATCCATAACGTATTGCTGTCGACCAAAGCCCAATTGGTGTAGCAACAACCGTAAACAACTTCCTGTCTTCACTTAAGAGACCCTGGTGGAATACGTAGTTTATGACTTGGAAGAGAACTGCTTGCGATCTTCAGTTAAGGGACACTCATTAAAAGCCTGGTTTATATCTGGAATGCCTGGTTTATAAGAGAATTGCTTGATTATCCAGTAAAGAGAGAGTGATGGAATGCCTGGTTTTTCCATTTGAAGAGAATCGCTTGCTGCTTTCAGTTAAGGGACTGTGATGGAATCCCTAGTTCATGACTTGGGAGAGGACTTCTTGCGATTTCAGTTAAGAGACCGCAATAGAATGCTTAATTTATGTCTTGGGAGATAACTGCTTGGTATCCTCAGTTAAGGGACACTGATGGAATGCCTGGTTTATGTCTTGGGAAAGAACTGCTTAGTATCTTTATTTAAGGGACACTGATTAAATGCCTCCTTTATATCTTGGAAGAGAATTGCATGATTTCTCCAGTAAAGAGACAGTGACGGAATGCCTGCTTTATGCATTTGAAGAGAATTGCTTGCTATCTTCAGTTAAGGGAGCGTGGTGGAAAGCCTAGTTCATGACGTGGGAGAGAACTGGTTGCTGTATTCAGTTAAGGAACACTGATGGATTCCTTGATTTATTTTATGGGAAAGAACTGCTTTGTATCTTCAGTTAAGGGACACTGATTAAATGCTTGCTTGCTATCTTCAGTTAAGAGANGCTGTCGACCAAAGCCCAATTGGTGTAGCAACAACCGTAAACAACTTCCTGTCTTCACTTAAGAGACCCTGGTGGAATACGTAGTTTATGACTTGGAAGAGAACTGCTTGCGATCTTCAGTTAAGGGACACTCATTAAAAGCCTGGTTTATATCTGGAATGCCTGGTTTATAAGAGAATTGCTTGATTATCCAGTAAAGAGAGAGTGATGGAATGCCTGGTTTTTCCATTTGAAGAGAATCGCTTGCTGCTTTCAGTTAAGGGACTGTGATGGAATCCCTAGTTCATGACTTGGGAGAGGACTTCTTGCGATTTCAGTTAAGAGACCGCAATAGAATGCTTAATTTATGTCTTGGGAGATAACTGCTTGGTATCCTCAGTTAAGGGACACTGATGGAATGCCTGGTTTATGTCTTGGGAAAGAACTGCTTAGTATCTTTATTTAAGGGACACTGATTAAATGCCTCCTTTATATCTTGGAAGAGAATTGCATGATTTCTCCAGTAAAGAGACAGTGACGGAATGCCTGCTTTATGCATTTGAAGAGAATTGCTTGCTATCTTCAGTTAAGGGAGCGTGGTGGAAAGCCTAGTTCATGACGTGGGAGAGAACTGGTTGCTGTATTCAGTTAAGGAACACTGATGGATTCCCTGATTTATTTTATGGGAAAGAACTGCTTTGTATCTTCAGTTAAGAGACCAAGAGACCCTGATAGAACGCCTGATTTTAGCTTGGGGGAAAACTGCTTGTTGTCTTCAGTTAAGGGACAATGTCTGGTTTATCTCTTGGGAGAGAAGCGCTTCCTATTTTCAGTAAAGGAACTCTTTTTGAATGCCTGGTTTATGACTTGGAAGAGAACTGCTTGCGATCTTCAGTGAAGGGGCATTGATGTTATATTTGGTTTATTTTGGGGGAGACAACTACGTGCTACCTTCAGCAAAGAGAGCACGATGGAATGCCTGGATTATGTCTTGGTAGAGCACTGCTCGGTATCCTCACTTACGAGACCATGAAGGAATGCCTGATTGATCTTTTGGGAGAGAACAGCTTAGTATCTTCAGTTTAGAGACGATGATGCAATGCCTGATTTATCTCTTGGGAGAGAACTGCTTGTTATCTTGTGTTGCGAGGCCCTGACGGAATGCCTGTATTATGTCTTGGGAGAGCACTGCTCGCTATCTTGAGATAGGAGACCTTGATGGAATGCCTGCTTTATGTCTTGGACGAGAGCTGCTTGCTATTACAAGTTAAGATATCCTGATGGAATACCAGGTTTGTGTCTTGGGAGAGAACTGCTTGTTATCTTCAGTTCAGAGACGATGATGGAATGCCTGGTTTATGTCTTGGGAAAGAACTTATTGCTATCTTCAGTTACGATGACCTCATGGAATACATTGTTTATGTTTTGGGAGAGTACTGCATGCTATCTTAAGTTAGGAGACTCTCGTAGAATGCCTGGTTTATGTCTTGGCAGAGAGCTGCTTGCTAGCTTTAGTTAGGGGACACTGATAGAATGCCTGGTTTATTTCTGGGATACGAGGTGCTTGGTTTCTTCAGTAAAGAGACAGCGATGGAATGCCTGGTTTCTCTCTTGGGAGATAACAATTTGCTATCTTCTGTTAAGAGACCATGATGGACTGTCTGATTTGTGTCTTGAGGAACCAACTACCTGCTATCTTCATTTAGAAGACCCAGATTAAATGCCTGTTTTATGCCTTGGGAGAGCAGTGCTTGCTATCTTCAGTTAAGACATCCTGATGTTATGTCTGGTTTTGTCTTAAAACAGAACTACTGACTATCTTCAGTTAAGAGATTGTAATGGAATACGTGGTTTGGGTCTTGGTAGCAAACTCGTTGCTATCTCCTGTTCGGAGGAGGTCCTGATAGAATTCCTGGTTTATGTCTTGGGACAGAACTGCTTTGTATCTTCAGTTAAAAGACTCTCAGGCAATACATCGTTTATGTCTTGGAAAAGAACACCTTGCTATCTTCAGTAAGGAGACCCTGATCGAAGGCCTGCTTTATACCTTGGGAGAAAACTGCATGTTATCTTCCGTTAAGAGACGGTGATGGAATGTTTGGCTTATGTCTTGGGAAAGAACTACCTGCTATTTTCAGTTAGGAGACCCAGATTGAATGCCTGTTTTATGTCTTGGGAGAGAACTGCTTGCTATCTTCAGTTATGAGGCCCTGATGTTATGTCTGGTTTATGTCTTTGAAGCGATCGTCCTGCTAACTTCAGTTAAGAGACCGTAATGGAATACGTGGTTTAGGTCTTGGGAGGAAACTGCTTGCTATCTTCTGTGAAGAGACCCCGGTGGAATGCCTGCTTTATGTTTTCGTACAGAACTACTTTTCTACCTTCAGTTAATGGACAGTTATGGAATGCCTGATTTATGTTCTGGAGGACAACTTTTAAGAGATCGTGATTGAATGCGTGATTTATGTCTTGGGAGAGAAATACTTGCTATTTTCAGTTAAGAGACCGTGGTAGAATAGGTGGTTTATGTGTTGGCAGAGAACTTCTTGCTATCGTCGGTTACGAGATCTTCATGGAAGGCCTGGTTTTTATCTTGGGAGAGAACTGCTTGTTAGCTTCAGTTACGAGACCCTGATTGAATGTCTGGTTTATGTCTTGTGAGCGAACTGCATACTATGTTCAGTCACGGGACCGTCATTGAACAACGTGGTTTATGTCTCGGGAGAGAACTAATTGCCATTTTCAGTCAGGAAACCTTCGTGGAATAGGTGGTTATTGTGTTGGGAGATAACTTCTTGTTATCTTCAGTTAAGAGACCCTGAGAGAATGCCTGGCTTATCTTTTGGGAGAGAAATGCTTGCCATCTTCAGTTAAGAGACCATGATTCAATGCCTGGTTTATGTCCTGGACCAGAATTGCTTGGTATCTTTAGTTAAGTGACCGTGATGGAATGCCTGGTTTATGTCTTGGGAGAAGTCCGCTTCCTATTTTTATCTAAGGGGCCCTGATGCTATGCCTGGCTTATGTCTTGGAGAGAACTACTTGCTATATTCAGTTAAGAGACCGTAATGGAATGCCTGGTTTAGGCCTTGGGAAAATACTGCTTGCAATCTTTAGTTACGGTATCCTGATGGAATACATTGTTTATGTCTTGGGAGAGAAATACTTGCTAACTTAAGTTCCAAGACCCTGATAGAATGCCTGGTTTATGTGTTTGAAGAGAACTACTTGCTATTTTCGCTTAAGAGAGCGTGGTAGAATAGGTGGTTTATATCTTGGAAGAGAACGACTTACTATCTTCAGTTACGAGACATTGATGGAAGCCCTGGTTTATGTCTTGGGAGAAAACTGCTTGCTCTTTTGAGAGGACACTTTGAATTGATTAGTTCTTTATTCAGAATCCTTGTATCTATGATAAAACGTATCTTACTGTTCTTCCTCTTACGGTCTGGAATGAGAGAGCTGCACTCACTGGTCTCTGATCCTTTCGAGATTCCGTCCTTTGCTGTTCTTTCTATTTCTTCCTTAACTTTATACCTTGGGGCCTTTGCGAGTCACCTCCTCGATTCACTAACATGGTTAGTTGTCTGCTGTGCAGTTATAGACGTATATTACCCTAAACACAACCAGGCTGTTAAATACACTGGCACACTTGTCAAGTAGCTTTTCTGACTTGGTAGTTGCACTGGTTCTAATGCTTCCTAAGTCAGAGTTGATCAAATTAACAAATTCACTACCTATTGTTATTCTAAATTAGAATTGGTATTGTGCACTCGTTTCCAACAAGCCCTGTCAGGCACAGTTAAGAATCGCAGAATTCTCATAATAACATTCGCTATTTCTTGCTCATTGACTTCTCCATCTCTTAGCATTTTGGTAGAAGTACAATCAAATAATTTTACTTAATTAATTTTATTACTTTACTTGCATCAACGAAACTAGTTTCCAGTTTTAGGTCTGCTGGACAAAATATAATCTTTAAGACCATACCATGGGGATAACCCTTATTTAGATTTCAAATTTTCACTAACATATGTCAACCTCGGTACAAATCTGAAATTATCCAATACTAACTTGCTCTACATCATTTGAAAGGAAATCCCAAGCAGATTATTTTGTATAAAAGAAGTAAGTATCTTGAAAGCAACAGAATTTGAATTATTCCACTTTCCATAAAGCTGAAATCCTCTTCTTTAAGCTTTTTGGCTGCAATCAATCCCATCCTGGAATGGGGTCAGTCAAATGCTTTTACCAAAATATTATGACGAATATTAAATAAAAATCGTCTTGATCAGTGAAAATGTGGTGTTGCCTTATAATGAAATTTATGCACGTGAAGAACAAAAATCGTTTATTCAATATTTATCAATTTATACCATTTCTAGCGTATGTCCCCGATAATTAATACAACTCATCTTTGTCAATATAACAAAAGTACTTAAGTTGTTGAAAGTTCTAAACTTTATGAACTCAGAAGAGACTAAAGATGTAAGAGCTTTATCATGTCATGAGTAGTGAGCTTTTTTCTGAGCTTCGTTTCGAGGATACTTCTCCCATAGGCTATGGAAATGACTAGATTCGGTTGTTTTTTACTTTTGTAGTGCGGATCTACGTATAGACATGGCTTGAGTTATTTCGGGAAGTACTGCCATACCTATGTTGTGCTTGTTGTGTTTCTTTCTTTAGTGCTGGAAGCCATATTTCTGGAAGGGTGTAGGATTTACTGTTGATATGATTACTGCATTGCAAGGAATGGATTATTTATTTTACTTTTCTTGTGGTTATTTTGATTTTCTATAATCTTCTTATTTTCCCAGTCAAAGTATGATCCTGTGTCCGGCAGTGTTCGGCTATATCATGATTCTTGGTGTCACCTATCTCAACAGCTCTCTTGTGTTCTTTTTCTCTTTGACCCACGAAACGCTTTGATTCACCAATGTAGGAGCTTATATTGTAGTCTGTAAACTACATTGTTCCTCTCTTCAAGTGGGGCTGGGTCTTTTGGTTTTGAGAGGATTTTCCTTAAGGTGGATGTAGTGAAGAAGCATTGAATTTTGTGTTTTCGGAAAGTTGGTCTTAGGTGCTCACTGGTATTCTTCACGTATGGCAGCCTTGTACGTTTCATAGGTTTTTAGTAGTCTGATGATGGGAGAAGTATCTCTCAAAACATAGCTCGGAAAAAGCTCACGCCTCATGACAAGACTACTATCATTTCTACTGGTATGTTGTCTGATCCTGTGGCTTTTCCATTCTTCATCTTTTTATTGCTGCTTTCACTTCTTCTTTAGGGATAGGTGGACATTCTAGATTTTTTTGATAACTGGTTTCGATCCTCTGTTATCTCTAAAAAGCTCGTCAACGTATTCTAATCTTCTAGCTAGTACCTCCTCTTTTCCCATGAACATTGTACCATCTTGAGCTTTTACGCAGCCAGGGCTGTTACAATAATGTTTGTAGCCAGTTACTTCATTTATTTTAGAGTGTATAAATTTGCTGTCCTTGTTTTGGTTTTGTTCTATTTCTTGACATTGTTCATTAATCTACTTTTCTTTTTCTTCATTGCATTTCTTCTTTATCTCTTTGTTGAGATTTTTATATTCTACCTCATCTTGTTTTATTTTACGTCTTATTTCCATCAAATCTAAGATTTCTTCCGTCATCCATTTCCTGTCTTTTTTCTTACTTACCTTAGGGATATTATCTTCCATAGTTTCTTGAATAGATTCTTTCATCTTTGGCCAGAGTTCCTCTACTTCAGTTACATTGCTAAGAGCGTCGTACATGTTTCTTATTGTTATATTGATTTGATCTTTAAGTTGTTCATCTGCTTTCAGTAATTCAATTAGAAACATCTCCTACTTTAGTATTAAAATCTCCCCTTATTATTGTGATGTCCTGTGACTTCAAATATTTTTTAGCTTTTTCTAGATCTTCATAGAACTGTTGTTCTCTCCATCTTCACTTTCAGCGGTTGGAACACACACTTGAATAACACCTAGGTCTAAAGGATTAGCTTCTAATTTTGCCATGACCATAGGGTCTGAAAAGGAACAAAAGCATTTTAGACTATTTGATGTTTCTTTATCAAAAATTATTCCTACTCCCTTTTCATGCCTTTCACCGCATGAGTATATCGTGGTTTTTTGTCAACAATCACTGATCCTGCACCTTTTCATCTAACTTCAGCTGAAACGAGGATGTTAGGGTTCATTCGATCCATTTCTTGGATAACATTGTCAAGCTTTCCATCTTGGTTTAGTGTTCTTACATTCCACGTAGCTATTTTAAAGGGTTTCTTTTTGGTGTTTATTCTGCAGACAGTAGCTTGTTGACAACCTGATGCTGCCTGCTGCTCACAGCAATCCCTGTCGGACGAGGGATTTGGATCTGAATCACAAACCCCCTTGATGTAGTTATGCTTCATTTTGATTGGATTTTCTGTCATGATTATTCTTTGCAGTAGTGTACCTATAGTAGGCTACAATTACTTTCTAATTACTCTGTACTCGAGCGGGTTGTCTTAACCATTGTACTAATGAAGTATCATCTGCCTAACACATAGAAATGTTGACCAGTTCCAATTTATTCGGCTGCTCGTCATATCATCCGTCACCTGCCAGCCATGACTTCACGTACCCTGATCGAGGGGCTAAGTGGGTGCTAGACCTTGCCCAAGGGTCACCCACAGGCTAGTGGAGGGAAGGAGGCGCCTTACTACTCCTTTGGTGAATTTTATTTCACCCCGCCACCCAGAAAAAATAGAAAGCTAGTGTGCATAATTGACAAAGTGAAGCCAAAAGGCACGAACTCCCATCTAGACCCAGTCGATATGTCAGGGTCTGTTTTACTCACTTTTACCGTCACTCAATTTGAACCTTTTCGTTCTCTAAAATGGAGACTGTTTCTTTTCACATTTTTAATTATCGCTCGTTCACCCTGCAGTAGGCAATGGTGAATCAGTGTAATATTTAGCCTAGTAATAAAATGATTATACTAATAAAGGTTAAGAGAAGTAACGGCATCAAGAAGCTTGTGCAAGTAGGTAGTAATCTCTCGCCCAGTAAGTATCTTCCTTTCGAGCAGGTGAGGTCCGACCGTCAATCGGCTACTGGAAAACATAACACTAACACGAGGAAGATTCAAATAAACATTTACAAGGGAACGCAAGGACATTGTTTCTAGCAGGAAGATCAGACAATGTGAAGCAGGAGATAAATAGATTGGGAAGAAACACCCTGGGGATTAGTGAGACTAATGCCGGAATAATTAATTCAGACCAAAGACCATGATATTTTCGGTAGGATGCAAATAAGAAAGAGGAATAGGAAGTATCTTGGATGGAAATACCCCAAAATGCTTATTAGGCTACTGGTGTGTATCAGACAAAGTTTTGATAGTCACACTGAATGCAAAACCTTTTAATATAGTAATAATGAAACTGGTTGTGGAGAATGAGCTTGAAATTCTTTATGAAGAAATGGAGACAGCAAATATACAATGCAGATCTAATGAAATTCTAATAGTAATGGAAGGTCGTAATACAAAGATAGAAGACGAAAGAGTAGATAAAGCCACAGGCCTACATGGTTTAGGGGAAAAGAATAAAGAGAAGACAGATGGATAGAATGGTGCTGTGCATATGAAAGAGTCATGGCAAAGTCTTGGTTCCAACTGTCAGCAAGAAGAAAATATACGTGAAAAGGCCCAGGAGATAGAGTAAGAAATCAAGTAGGTTACATCGCTATCAAGAAATAAAGTAGATTGCATCGCTATCAAGAAAAGATATAGAAATGTACTAAAACAAGCTAAAACCTTTCCTGAAGCAAAAAATCAATAGTGACCATGTTCCTGTCATATCAACCCTGAAGATGCAGTTAAAAATTATTAAAAAACGAAAACAGCATTGAGATCTAAACTACACAGCATTGGCCTCTGATAAAGAAATGAAATCGGTATTTGTGATGAAGGGAATAATCGATTTGAGATTCTTGAAGGAAAGAGCAAAAATTCCAAATGAGGAGTATTTCAAGATGCAGTTTTTAAAGCTGTGAAGGACGTGAAACCACCAAGTAAAGAAAAGAAGCATACAAAATTGATGATAAAAGAAATACTTGAATAAATTCAAATAAAGGAGAATTTACAAAGACAAATCTTTCAAGATGCAATTGTCAAAACTGTGAAGGACGTGAAACTACCAAGTAAAGAAAAGAAGCATACAAAATTGATGATAAAGCAAATTCTTCAATAAATTCAAAAAAAGGAGAATTTACAAGACAACCCTGAAAAGAAATACGATGATATGAACAAAATGTTGAAGATAAAATGTTTGAAAACAAATGAGGCATGGTAAAACAACAAATGCCTTTGAAATTGAGGCATGAAAACAAGTAATCCAAAAGAAACTTATAGAAATATCAATGTTAACACCCAAAAAATTACTGCAGAGCAAGAATGTTTGAAGCCAAAGGATAGAAGCAAAATGACAAAAAAGAAGCAATAATAGAAAGGTTGACAAAATACATTTCAGGCTTATTTTATGATGAAAGAGAAAAAATGCCAGCTTTAAGAAATAACATGACAGGTCTATTGATTTTTACGATCTGACCAATGACCATTCAAGCATCAGTTAATAAAACGAAAAATAACAAAGCAGTGGATCCAGATGAGGTATCTGTAGAACTAATCAAAAGCATAGAAAGGTTTGCCATTGAAAAACTTACGAAAGTGCTTAACAAGATAAGATGGTACGCAGGACTGCATGCTGTCACCTGAACTACAGTGTATTTAATTTATACAGTTAACAAATATAAAAAAGAACAGAAGATGTACCAGGGCTTGTTGTGAGAGACACCGGTGTTAATAATCTCCTGTATGGGGATGAAAAGGTTCTCTTTGCAGGGTTGGTGGGGAAATTTCAAGGATTGGTAGATAGGATAGATTTTGAGCCTGCGGAAAAGGGTGTTTGTATTAACAAAAAGAATGCAGAGTGTTAGGTTGTAACAAAGAAGAAAGATATTCCAACATATAAGATATGAGTTCCCAACACAAAAATAAAGCAAGTGAAACTATTTAGGTATTTGGGAAGCCTGATTATATCAGATGATAGGTGCGACAGTGAGATTAAATGAAGAATTTCAATGGCTAAAGATACTTGTTCAAAAATAACAACAATTCTGTGCAGTCCAAAGATCACTCGCCAACAAGACTACGGATACTGGAAATGTTATGTGTTGCCGGTCCTAAAATATGGATGTCAGACATGACTAGATGTCAGACATGACTAAATATAAAAAAATGGAAAAGAGAATCAATGTAACAGAGATGTGGTTCCTTCGGATAATATTAAGCCTAAGTCGAGCCAATCATACAATGAATGACTAGGCTCTATTTAAAGCAGGTATTGAAAGAAAATTGATCATAAAAATAGAAAAACAACAGTTGGAGTTCCTCGGACACTGCATGAGAAATGACAGGAAAGATGGAAGGAAAAGCAGCAAGAAGGCAAGCAATCACATTTCCCAGACAACTGTGGGATTGAGTAGGAAATCAATGTTGGAACTCATAAGAGTACGGGAAACAGCGACGGTTGACATAAATTGGTTGCCAATGTCAAACGAAAGGCAACTACAAGAAGAACCATCTCTGGCACAGAAATGTATGCAAACCACTTTATTCCTTTATCATTATGCCACTGGGGCTCCAACACGGTTTTGAATATAGAAACAAGGACACCAGATTTCTGTTTTCTCAGTTGTTATAAATAGCACGAACCGTGTAATACATCATCTGGAAAAGACAATTTTTTTTTCTACAAATAGTTACATTTCTTCTCAGTTAACTTATCATATTCAGTCTTTAAGTTCAAAAAGGTTTTTTCATTCTCCTGTGCATTCAACCTTGTTAGTTTGAACATATACATTTGGCAATTATACTTTAAAACGACGTAGGAAGCTAAAGGGGGATTTTCTTAACGTACATAGACAGCAAAAATTGCATGGACATCTTACTGGTCTGCCATTTGTATGAAATCATCCATTAAAAAGACTGTATCTTCAATAATAATCACCATTCTTTCTTCGTCCTCTATTCGTTTTGGGTTATTTTGTTAAGTTCGTTGTTGTGCTGTGGTTTCTATAAATAACGCACTTCAGCCGACCTACACTTTCGAAACATGATATCTCTCGGTGTATGTCTTCCAAATTCTTCAACAAGTTAACTATGTAATGGCAGGGAGAAATCTTTAGACGAGGAAAAGCTTCCTGTTCCCTAATTTTGTTTTTTCAAGAGGTTTATTTATTTCCTTGTGCTCAGAATAAATGGTCAAGTATTTTGACCGGATTTTTTATAACTGGAACATTCAATATTTAAAGCAAATTGTTCACTTTTACCTTTTAATGTACTCCATCGCTTTACGAGCATCATTTTATAAAACGCATACATAGGGATCGAGATGTCTTCGCCAAGCAAACTCAACAACAAC
>RDPX01000036.1:2366523-2397312 GCA_003991215.1 Morbakka virulenta | reverse complement strand
GACCCCATTCACGTCGTTAGATTTTCTTTCATAAACAGATTTGACCATGATTTTACTAGGCATGATACAGCAGTGGTTTGCCTTTGCCTTCTGCCGGGTGTGTTTCTTGAGAACACCAGCTCTAGCTAGCTGCCGTTGACCCGTACAGGGTTCTTCCGCCTTCTCTGGTTGCTAGCCACCATCAGCCTTTGGTCAGCCAAGACCACCCACAAGGCAGTGGGAGCAAAAAGCTATCTCTCTTTGGTCAGTATTTACTGTCACCAGTCACAAGGAACAGTGCTCTTGGGACAACGTAACCCAGTGAGGGAGGCATTTGGGTGCTACACCTTGCCCAAGGGTGACCCAGCACAACAGCAGTTAAAAGGTAGTGACATTCTCCTCAAAACCCCGGAACTCCCGAACTAGGGTCCTGCTGCCGGGTGCAGTTTAACGTCATACCCAGGACGGGACTTCCAATTACCCATGGTTAAAATAGACATCGCTAAAAACAACTCCCAAGCAACTTTTTAACCAATGCACTCGGGTGTCAGAATGGCTTGGTATTTCGTTAATGCTGCCGAGAGCATGCTGAATGTCAAGGCATTTAGCCTCGGCTTGCGTCATTGTGGAGTTTGCTGCAAGTACTATTACATGGCTTACCGACTTACCGAAAGTAAGAAATAGCAGCTCACCTCACAAGAGTGCACAACTATCTTCATAGTGTCAAGAACCAAAACATAAATATGGCCAATTTCAATGCATTTGTATCGAATTGTGAAACAACTTTATTACTTTTCATTGCTCGATTCTGTTTTACTTGTGTAGGCAAATACAATGATTTGAAAACAGTACAAAGCTGTGACCTGAACAAAATAACTTATATTACATTAAGTCGTCACCTTAACTGTTATCGGGTCATCACATGCGACAAGAAAATACCAAAGCAGTCATATGTCAATTATTCCTTGATCTTAACGCGACTATGCGAAAATTTCCAGATATTGAACAATTACTACACTTTCAGTGATGTGGTGATACTTCACCAGGCACATGCTTCCTGTAGGTACCCTCACGTATTCAAACTTTGCTTCATGTTTGAATGAAAACGTCTCTAAAACCACCTATGTTGTAGTCGTTCAAGTATGAAAATTGCCCATCAATAAGCAAGATGAGTAAATTTACCACAGTCCCAGCTCGTCATGTGTTTTCTGCAAGTGTGTGATATCTTGGTGTAGAATTTTTTTCTTCGTCCTATAATAGTATTACTTTAACATGCACAAATCCACAAGTTACGACTGTGAAGGCTCTTTGGGGGGAAACAAGTTCATTTTGATTATCTGTAAAACAAGGACGTATAATACACAACAGGGGTCTCCAAACTACGGTCCGCGAGGCGCCTTCTTAACGGGACCGCGCAGACCTTTGTCCACAAAAGAAAAATTACGGAAATGCCCCCACCTCACTCGTTTTCCCACATTTAATCTACATGTCAATTTTTCAACTTGTGTGCTCCATTTTACCTTTCTTCAACCAGCAACCGTCCACTTTCCTACTTCCGCTCAATTTGTGAAAAATCACACGATGAAATACCCGTTAAGACTGAACATTAAAAGCAACCATATCCAAACCACAAGTGGATATGTTTGCACACCATATTCAGGTAACTTTAATTCAAGTCATAAGAATTTTTCAAAATTGTCAGACCATTTGCAGCTTTGTTTGTTTCGAAATTACCCAATAAATCAGGTTTTGAAACAATATTCTGTGTAAGATACTCTGAATCTAGCTAATTTTGTTTAAATCACTTTATTTTAGTGCCCAGCAATGGCCGCGAAATGGAAAAAAAAGTGTGTAAAGAATGGAGAAAGAAAAGCCCAGTGTAATGGAAGGATACATATACCCTGTGCCGTCATTACCGAAGCGTCAGGATAATGCAGTTGGAAGATCGAGTCAGTACCAAAATTGTTCTAAATTACAAAATTAGCTCTCAAGAAGGACGTCGACCAGTAAATTCTTAAGACCAGATATAAAGTTAAGTACGTCCTGGCTAAAAATGGCAAACCATTTACAGATTGAACCAGCAGTGTTGGTTGGCGGCTAAGGAACTTGGCCCAGAAAAGTTGAAACTACTTCAAAATGTAGCTTTGGGTGTAAATAACACTGTCCACAGCGTTGCAGACATTCGTGAGAACAGTGCGATACAAATGGCTTAACTTGCTTTCATTTTTCAATTGCAATGGATGAATATCTGGACAGCTGTTCCACCTCTTTTAACTGCTTCTGTTTCATTAGGTGTTGATGAAGCCACGAACAAAACACAACTGTCTTCCCTGCACAAGATACATGGCACTGTTACCGAAGAGAGCAATCCAATAGAGTTAAAAAAACATTTGCTTACTTGAACATGGGTTGGACAGACCTCAGTTGCCCGACTGGTGGAGGAAAGAACCTGCGTTGCACAAAGGCTTGGTTGGACATGTAAATCAGGTGTTATTTGAAAAACATAAAACAACAAATTTTCCGGCACTGTTTTGTTTACCAGCAAGTTTTGTGTGCCAAATACCTCGGTTATTAGCAGTGTACTGAATACTGTCGTTAAGATGTTTAAAGATACACAGAATTGCAAGATCTACAATATTACATTGCAGTAAGCAGAGTATTTGTGTTGAGAAAGTAGAGGTGATTTCCTGGAAAGCAAAGGCAAGCCCGGCCATTAGTCTGGCAAAGAGTTGTATGGAAATTGGCATTTAATGCAGCCAGTACTACACGTTTAAATTTTCTTACCCTAAAACTACAGGGGGAATAAAATCTAGTTTCTCATCTCGACACCCACATGCAGCCATTCAGATCCAAACTTCTGTTTGTGAAACAAGTACAGGTTAATTTGGCGCGCTTTCGACGGTGCAAGGTCTAAATGGCTGCAACAACAGCCGACTTCCCCAAGTCACTTGCATGCGAGATCGAAGACCAGCAGTTTCAGGAGCGGTTTTCTGACTTAGATTCAAAGGTTGAAGAAGCGCGATTGTTTCAAACCCCATTTGAAACAGATGTCCACAGTTGCCCTTATGAAGTGCAGCTGGTGTTCATCAAGCTCCAAGCAAAGTACCTCCTCAGGGGCAAGTTCAAAGGACTGGTGGATTTTTACCAGTTTTTACCAAACTTCCCTGTTGTCAAAATCTTTGAATCAAGGTTCCCTTCGATCTTTGGAACAACAGACCTGTGTGAAAAAAAATTTTCGAGAATGAAATACGCAAAGAATAAGTTAAGAACAAACTTGCCCTGGTGATGTTACCAACATTAAATCTGAAGCCAGAAAGGTCTTCTACTTTGCCACCCGGGGAACTACTTCATCATTCTCAACAATACAGGTGTTCATGTTAGTATCAATGTGTTAAGTACAAACTCAACAAAATATTAAATTAAAAAAAAACGTTATCCGTATTTTCATTCTTTTTTTATTTGAACCCGAGTGTGTAACAGCCCACGAACTGCTGTTTGATGGTTTATGGAGCCCTCGAGCTTAGAAGTCTGGA
The DNA here is from genome assembly GCA_003991215.1 of Morbakka virulenta. Taxonomy (NCBI): domain Eukaryota; kingdom Metazoa; phylum Cnidaria; class Cubozoa; order Carybdeida; family Carukiidae; genus Morbakka; species Morbakka virulenta. The sequence goes on along the minus strand of RDPX01000036.1, from coordinate 2,393,800 downwards.
GACCCCTGATATACAATATTCGACCTAAATGTCCTTATTTTCAGTGTCATGCGACGACATGTAGAAGACAAGATCTCCACATGCAGAAAGGTCAGTCATTAACTACCACATTCAACACTGGTCTGAGTCAACAAAACACGTTCGGTGCAACTGAAAAATCCATTTTTCTCCATTAACCATTTCTGACTTAATATGATTTAAATTTCTCAAGGCAACGCTATGGCAAACACATAAGTAACTGGTTTAATGTTACAAAATAAAACCACGCTACTTGTTCGATCACACCAAATAAAAACACTCAACATAAACGAAAATGTTGTCTGGTATCTGAGCTTTACGTCAATTTCTATTGGTCTGTATTGGGGGTGGAAGACCATCGTACGCGCAGCACATAGTTGAGTGAGGTGAACCGATTTAAATTCAACATGTCAACAATGCGGTGGCGCCAATCAAAAATGAGCTAGAAACCCGTGCGTGGGAACAAATCGTACAAGTTTTTTAAGAAAACCTGTTTAATTTAAATCACTAGCTATTAAATGTAGATTCCAAAATTACCATCAGGAAGAAAACAGGCCACTGTAAACTGGAGCACCGGAAAATTTGTTGCTTCTTTAGCATCGTCAACAGTGCCTGGGATGTTTAGGTTTAAAGGCAAGACTAATCAGCTATCAAAACGCACCATTAAACAGTATGTGTGGATTTTGTAGTCGAATTCAACTCTCCTTACAAGTTTCTGGTTTGCATTAATTCAGGTTAGTTTTATAAAACCTAATAAACGATTATTTTTGTTCCTCGATACACGAAGATTAGGTTTCCAACACATCGTGGCCATATTCTTTACTTCCACTGATAAAAGGGTGATCCCTCTTATTAATATCCTAAACAGCTTTTCGATGATACACGTTCTTAAAATGGACCAAGTTAACTCAGATTCGAGCATGCTGGAACATTTCAGTACCCCAAATGTGGCCTCCGTCTGCGACGGAAACTGAAACAAATATAAAAATTACCGGCCTTCCTCTTGTACTCTCTGATAATGGAGAAAAATCCCATTTCTGAACGCAATTAATGCACTCCAGGCGATAAAGGCATTATTAATATCATGTGACACATCTGTAAAAAACTGCAACCAAAACGGGTCAATAAAAACAGTAACACCTTCGAAGTTAATTAATTATATTTCTTCACCCCACAAGTACTCAAAATTCTTCTATTCTTATCGTGTCTCTTAACAGTAAGCTGAAACTGCTATAGTCAATCAAGGTTATGAAGAAGCTTGACGTTAATTTTCCTAAATTCCTCTACCTCACCCCACCCCACCCCCAATTATACCTCATCACTAAGAACAGATAATTAACTCCACACCAACGTTGGGTAATTTAACAGCTTAATGTAATCGTATTGGGAAACTGACCTTGTGCACTTTTAATGTAATGTGAAAAAGTAGATTATAAAAAATCAAAACCGAGGAACATTTTGAAGACAAGCCAGTATATTTTGGACTATTATTCAACGACCAAACTACTAAACGATACAAAGAAACTGACATGGAAATATGTTTATGGGCAAGCCAACGTACGATAGCTACAAGGTCGAACATCACTTTTAACAACATTAAGACTGTGTGGAGCATCCTTTAGTCCATGGGATTAAAATCCCTTTTTGCTATAATCATTTACAAATATTACCAACAAAACATTGCCTATACCTGAAATTCTAATGAAAATTTATTGGACGGTACTGCGGTATCACTCACTATTAAGATAACACTGTACCTTTGCCACAATGCATATACAAACAACTTTGTCAAAGCCAGATTACAGGGAATATATATATAAACAAATATATATATACTTCTTTACCCTTTATCTAAGATGAGTGGAAATATGTCCAGAAGTATCCATCATACTGGCATACTGGTATGACTACAGCAAGAAAACGCCTTCGTGGTAGTAGGTCATGTTTGCCTGTGTAATGTATTAACGTCAAGTGTCTTCGCTGTCATAAAAAAGGTGCACCACAATAGGCAAGAGGTTCAAATGGGGTTCTTACACAAACGAATAATGCAGCCCTTCACTTTGTAAACTTAACGCCATACCAAATCTAATCTAAGGTTATGGGCTCAATCGTAGAAAAATAACGCAGAACACTTCAGCCAAGCTGTGCAAGAAATTGTTAAATTCTTTAAAGACTCCCAGGCGTAGAACTGAACGAAAAATGTTCCCAACCAATAATATTACCGTCAACACACGGACCATGTCCATATTTGGTCAACTTGTTAGTATAGCCAAAGAAAACAACTAAACCATTCCGGGTAACTAACACATACAGATATACGGCTCTTATTAACTGCCACAAAGAGTTTTTTAATATTTGATTTACTGATTCAGCCAATTCATTATGCCTGCCATTCCCTAAACACTGGGTTAAACTACTGACGTATTCTTACCAGAATAATCTTATCTAAATAGTGCATACATTTCTATTGGTAAGATCACGTCTTTTTATAACAAATATCTAATAAACTGTTCGAAATCATACATGAATAAAGTTCCCTAACCCCCCAAAAGGCCATTTGACTTCCAAGCACATTAGCAGTCAACAAGTTTAAAGATGTGATAAAGCTCGCAAATAACATTTGCTGTGGAAAATCACCTAAAACAGATTGTTAGCTTTTGACAGTATACTGCTAGTTATTCTAACGTTAGGGTATTGGACTCGAATTCTCTATCCTTGAATCAACCTCACAAGAGCAAAGTCTTGGAACAATTCTAATCCTAATCTTAATCTTTGACTTAATAATAATATTCACTGTTTCATATCTAGTTTACACCAACAAAATAATGTACAATGTAACACTTTATCCCTGTATGAAAAATATTAAGCAACATAAAAGCGGCCCAAGTCTGCTATCGGAATAAGTTCTTATTACGATCACGGAAATCATAGGTTCAACATATAAATAAACAAGTCCGGAAAAAAGATGTAGCAAAACAGTATATACCCTGGACATAAAATCTATCGAAAAGTGCAGAGGCTGGTAAAAGAAAGGGAGAGTCCTCACTATTACTGCTGGGTCAATGATAACGAACAGCTAGCTCATTGTGTGAGAATTCTACGAGTACCTTCCACTAATTCAAAATACAAAATGAGCAGTATTTTTTCCAAACTTGGCCACCAATAGCTGGAAATTGAAGATTACGAAGGATTAACAGCATCCACCACTCTGCTTATTCACAGGACGTCCATCATTGATATTCACCTTTTTCGATGGATCGACTGCCGTTTGCGTGGGTCCCATCCTACTTTTAATTTCTGCTGCCATTGTCATAAATGCCTGCTCAACATTAGTAGCATTTTTTGCACTTGTTTCCAAAAATGGTACGCTTAATGAATCAGCAAATTCCTAAAAGGAATGCAGAGGTTAATGGTTAAGTAAATTACCAAAAATGCATAAGAATACTTCATAAAGAAAGCTTTAAAGTATATTATGTATTTCTTAAATTAATATTGTCTTCAGTAGCAGATAAAACTTTCAATACAGTAGTCCAATAGCAAATGTTGCAAACTTCAAATCACCAGGATACATGAACCAACACTGGATATTCCCAGTTCAAGTGAATATTATGACTGAAAAGAAAATTCAAATTACAATAATTAACGTGACAAAAATTGAAATCTGTCATGTATTTTGGCCAAACCCACGTGTGTTGCATTGGATTTGGGGCAAAACGTCAAAAATAATTTTATCGATCCAGGGTAATGCTGCTCCTGGGGGCAACAATGGTTAAACAATTCTTAAATTATACTTTTATAGTGGTTGTGACCTTTTAATACAGCTTGATTGTGGCCCATATTTCACTGACGCAGAGTACCACAACAGAGGGCTTTTCTTTCTTTTTTAATGAGAATGTACATGAAGTCAGTACCGGTAAAAGGTAAAAACATTCATTTTCGAAATGCTCGAGATTAGGCTTGCTGGAACTGCTCAGGTCACAAATGTGCAAAACTGCTTCACCACCCAAGTGTTCACATCAAAATTTTCTCTTTCACTTGATTTTTCGCGTGTGTACATTAGCTTTCGAAATACTATCAAATACAAAAATCGCTGTCTGCAAACAGTACAAGTAACACGTTTGAAGCAAGCACCATGAGGGTGTTTGCCAGTCTAACATACCAGTTTAGCTTTAACTTCCTTTAAAACTAATACCTTGAAAATAAAAAAAAATCCTATTTAAAAGTAGCACTGCTGATGCTGCATTTGAAGGAATATATTTTCAACTTAAAAGGTGTGTCTTAAAGAATGCTGGAGGGCAGGGGGAAGGAGGTGGAGCACTAAATGAAAGGAAGGGGGAAAGGTTTTAGCAGGTTTACTAGGTCGGAGGACTATTTCAAAAAAAGGAAAAACAAGAAAAAACATTTAAAATGATGAAAAAAACTCTTGGCCAGTAAAACATCTGGCATTTTAATTATTTAGACATTTTAAATCGAACAATGGCAGTTCTAGTTACCTTAGCTGTTGTATAATCCACTACTTTCTTTGTTGTCAGGTCACATTTGTTACCAACAAGAAGCTTGTTAACACTTTCACAAGCATAACGGTCTATTTCCTGCAGCCACTGCTTAACATTGTTAAAGGTTTCCTAAAAAATAATTGGAAGACAAAGAGTTTAAATCCTTGTCAAAAGAATTCGGGCAGTTAACTTTATTCTCAATCAGCTCCTCTTCCGCACATCATAAAAGAAATCAGATGCATGTCTCATGCTATAACGAAAATGGTGTGATTGCACTTCTACGTCTTTCATGTTCTAAAAAGAGGTGACAGAACTATACATGGCCAAAATTGCACCTACCTGAATAAATCTTTGTGCATATTGTTTTCAATACCTTATTATTAATTATGTTTTATGCCTATTCTCCAATTCTGAGTTAATTAATTCTTCTTGCCAGTATCATACACATTTTAAACAAAAACCTGCTAAGTAATCATCTTACATTAAAGCCTCTCTACAACAACTCTACAACAAGCAACTTTTTCTTTCGAATGAAATAAATAACTTGGAAAAAATATCAAAGCAGTACTTCAGTGGCACTATCAACGAAGGTGGAAAAACAAAAAAAACAAGTAAATAATGAAGAATTTAACCCCATCATGTCATAGGGCTTTGGAATGGAGAAATTTACAAAATCATATGACCCCTTGGGTTCACAAAGTCTGGTTTTACTGAGTGGCTGGAGAGCAATCAGTTCCATACAATCAATAGCCCTACAAAAATACTCAGGAGAATTACTCTCATTAACTGCCATGACAAGCAAATAACTCCCAGGACAACGGAAAATGAAGCCAATAAGATGTGGCGATTAGTTCAAATGAAAAGAAGTAAGGGCTTTTCAATGTAAAGAATAGAATTACAATAGAATTGTCAGGCCTATCTTGAATTACTTTGCTGGTTAAAAATCAATGTCCTTGACAGTAAAAGGCAGCAATTATGGCTAGGAAATAATGAAGTTGTTTAGAAAAAAAACTAGAATAAAAACCTCAAGAGGCAAGGAAAGTGAGAAAACACACCAATGTGTAAAAAACCCACATGTCTTGTTTGACAATCTCTTGATTCACTGTACATTGGCCTAACCACTTGGCCACTTCAGCAAAGTCAGTTTTCAAAGTTTGGATGCTCAATGAGTGATTTATGAAATCACAAAACAAAATTGGGCAAACTAAAAAATCCAATCAAATCATAAGCACAGTTGAGCCACTTGCAACTATTTTCCTGTTTCACTAATTTAACTCATTTGATTTTATCCCATTTGGTATACCTTTTTGTGAAGTTGCCCATTTCATTTACTAATAAAGCAAAAGATGTATTAACTAAAAATCTTGAAAAGATTTAAACATTACCGTTTTGTTTAGTTTTAACATGCAATATTATTCTTTTCTGTAAATAGTATAGTCATTGTCTTTGCATTTAATTTGGAAGTCTTTTCCAGTAAATTATTGAAAGAACCAGACATTAGACTACTTTGTGTATATTCTTAATATCATAATCATTCTTAAACCATTGCTTTCCCATTTATGAACCAACCTGTGAAGGGCACCGTCTGAGCCCCAGTTACTGGGAAAATGAAGTTAAAGCTAAAAAAAATGCAGTTCCACATGCATAGAATGGGTCAAAATTGAAATTCTTAGTCACAAAATCTATCCATACACGTGGTAATTAATGGCACTAAACATAAGCCATATCTCTGTGTGGCAAAACTATCAAACGTGAATACACACCAAAATAACTTAATGAAAAAATATAATACAAACTCCTTTTACCTGATCAGTTAGATCATAAACAATTATGATACCATGCGCTCCTCTGTAATACGATGATGTGATCGTTCGAAACCTTTCCTGACCTGCAGTATCCCACTAACAATTAAAAAAACAAGTTTTTCTAATTTATAGAGACTGACATATTTGACACAATCCTAAATTCTCTGAAACCTCTTTTTAAATGTGTTAAACTTCATAATGTTTCCAAATGGATGGTAAGTAATGCATTAACCTTTTAATTATTAAGAAATGATTGGTGAGTTTTCCCTGGCTTTAAAACCATGAACATTCCATATTTCAGGAATTAAGCCAACTTGAGAAGGTTATTTCTGAAGAGTTTTCTGTTTCATAAGTGAAGCCAGTTTGAGTCTGTAATGAAGAAGTTGACCTCTGCTGTAAGCCAGGAGAAATACACTGCACCAGGCAGTCTTAAACAATTTGGTCAGATACACCTTGCTTTCTATAATATTATGGCCTTTATCCATGTTGCCTGTTACCATATGTTTAACAGGTTTTCAACAATTTAACCATGTGGCAATAGCCTTCAGCATAATCTGTCAATTGAATATTCTACTGCATAGCATTTTCTATACAAAAGTCAATTAATGCCTATTTGTTTGCACTCAGACTGCTATTTCATATTTTTTTAAGTCATCTTTTAAGGATTCAAATTTGTCCAAAAAATTTCTTCTTGGAAACCATTCTACTGGAATGGAAATGCAATGGGGGTGAATGGTTTTCTCTAATAACTTTCCTGAATAATTCTTATTGTAAGGATTCACCAAAACTCAATTCTAACAGGCAATATTGAACTTTGTTCAGGCAGTAAGAACCTTTTAAAATTCAACAAAATGGGGCTGTTTCTGTAAAATTTAATCAGGTGTTTCTTCTCTTCTGATAACTTGTCATTTTCATTGCCATCTTGACTGCTTCATATGAGCCTGTTAACAACTCCTTCTCGCTTGGCAGGTGCTTTTACAGAGTTGAATGTGTTAATTCCAAAATTGCTTTGAGAAAAATTCTGTAATTGCATCAGAAAGAAATTGCCTAATAACAAAGAAACTGTTATCATTGCTGCATGTGCAGGTTTGTTCAAAAACAAAACTAGAGTGGGTCAGGCTGTGTGAAAGGCAGATAGAAAAGCTGCCACTAGTGATTATGTCACTACTACACATACAAAAATTTTCCTATGCAGAATAAAAAATGCTGCATGTAACAATTTTTTATCATTTTCACTGCATGGCAAGAGAAAGAGTCGGTATAGAACATGATGCCATTCTTCAGGTGCATATAACATAACACACTGTGATCCAGACAGCTGAAAAAACCCTGCATTATTCCTAAATGTGAAAACAATTTAACTAATTTGATCAGAACAACTTAGCTTATAGCCAGCTGCTGTTGAAAAACACGATGTCTATGGCATAGCACTGTGCCAAGGTAATTCAAATCAGTTTGGATGAACAGGTACAAGGACTTGAACAAAGAGTTGCAGCATGAACTAGGAAGATGAAAAATGAATGATGGTTAAATATGTGTAAAACAATCCAATGTTTTTTAACATCTTCTGTGTCAGTCTGTTTGATCTTGTACCTTCTCTCTGGCTAATTTGATGTCAAAGGACAACTGCTTTGTCATCAAGGAACACACAAAAATCCTGATATTTTGGCAAGGACACTTTACTGATGTGTTACACAATCCATCAGGAGTCTATGTTAATGTTACTAAGATGCTGGTAACAGTATACAGAAGGCTTTTAATACCAGCATACCAGTACTAAAATTCTGTTATCTAAGTAGTCTGACAAATGGTTTTATTTAACAAAACAACTCTTTGTAGTTGTAACTGGTAAATGTAGAGGTAAAACAAAATAATAACAAATGAGGAAATAAAGCATGCTTATTTATAAATGCCAAATTGAAAAGGTAGTGTTATTTGCCACGCAAAAACCTTTACAACATCAAATACAATGTATCATGTAACAAAATATTAGCAATATATGGGCTCAGAAAATAACCCTATGTGTCTACAATCATATGGATAAACAATACTGTCATACAACAAAACAAATGAATGGGTACAATTCCATATGGCAAAAATTTCTGTCCAACATATTTTTCACCTCTGAAATTTTTTGTCACCCAAAATCACCTTGAAATACTTACCTGAAAGGTCTTTTTACTCACTCTGAGTAGAATACTTAAATTTGTAGAATTCTGAAATCAATATCAACAGATTTTTTTAATCAGCCAACTTTCAAATCTTTTTTGTCAAACGTAAATGCTTAGCAATGTTGCTAGTTTATCTCCTTTTCCTACCAAAAAATTCAGGTTTGTTTGTGAAGTTTCTTACAGAAGTTTGGTCTTTCAAAACCAAGGTAGTGTGAAGTTATCAACAAATTTTTGGCTGTAGGGTTTCAAAAAACTTACAACTTGCATTAAAATTATCAGTATGTCAATGTATTTTTCTCAGAAACACCTTTTAAAGCAATCAACAACCAGATTCAAATTGATGTTCATTGTTCTATTAATGCACTGCAGAAAAAAGATCAAGGCTTTAAGTCTTGTATTTAGGAATTGATGGTAAATCACATCCCCACCTCATGGAGAAAAATTATGCTGAACAGATTTCATGCCTACCTGCTTTTTGTATGCTAAACGACTTGATTCATTCATACATTCTATAACCCAGCATACAACATAAATCAAAAAAAAATTAAGCCCTGATAACAGTACACCTGGTTACTTATGAGCTCATTTTCAAAAATACTGCCCACCATATGAGCTTAATTGTCAATAAACTATTAGTCCATTATTCTGTAGTCCATACTTACAATTTGCAGCTTGATTGTTTTCCCATCTAATTCAATAGTTCTAATTTTCTAGAAAAAAATAAAATTTAGATTTTATTTTTCCAACCCTAAGCAAATAGATTCCATCAGGGTATACCATACATTAATTTTAGTCAAATAAAGATGGTGAGGGGGAAGTAATTTTACCACTGGTTTTGCAAATAGTTCTCAATATTACACCTGACATCAGAGTTAAAAACATACAGTTTATGGGCTCCTGGGCAAGCAGTCTATTGAACCAGCACTACCAAAAGCTTACAACTCAGATTTGCAAGGGTACTAAACTGGAATAATACAAAGGCAATGCTGTATGTTTTAAATCAATGAACGTTAAATTGCTTAACAGTGGAGTCCATTACACATGGGCTCCACTGTATTTCTATTTTCACATTTTACTTCTATATTTTTACCCTTATAAATATATTCATTTCCTATATTTATAGTTCCTTTTAGCTTTAACACACATCTTATTTATGTACAGCTCCTGCTAAAAACACGCAATTGATATATACTTGCATTTTCAAAAACTTGACGAGAAAAATTGTAGGTATATGGATCCCATACAAGAGCCTGCATTTAAGGCTGCAAATAACTTCTTGTCTTGCTTTGCTCTGCTTCAGTTTTTCTTGCAAAAGAATATAAATTTGATAGCCACTATTAATACCTGTGTAGTTGTAATAACAATTCCCCTGGTGATAAGTATTTACTTGCAAAAGAAACAGATGAAAACATGACAACTTTAAAGTGGCAGTTGCAATACCATGGTAAATTTTAGAAAAGCAGGGTGAAAGTTGTACCAGTTCTAACAATGGGCTTTGACTATACCAACAAAACTAATCAAACTCTCAAGCTGACAGAAGTACAAGGTACAAATCTAGTAGTTCAGCAAACATTTTGCCTTATCCAAATTAATTTACAACATTTTACAACTTGGGACCAGTTCTGCATGATCTGTAGCCAACAATCTTAATGTCCAATATCACTGTTAGCTAAAAAGCAATTGACATGTAGTATACTTTGGTTTCTTTTAATTGTTTTCTTGATGTCTTTGTTTAGTGTTGTCACAACAGTCTCACTTTGTCTTCCACCAAATCTTTTCAATATACTTGTTTTTTTCAAAGTAGTATGTTGTACTTTATTGAGCAGGTTATTTCTCATTTAACCGTAACACCTGTTTGCACAATTTCTACAGTGCTTTTCGTATCTGGTCACTCAATGGTTCTGATTTGCTAATTTTGTACAAATGATTGTTTTGGATTCTGTAATATGTCTAACATTAAATGAAATTACATCATATGATGAATATTCCATAAGGCCAGGATTCCCTAAAGTTCTATTTTTGGTTAACTTTCTTCCTTCTTCATTTGATTCATGAACATCTATACTGATGACATTCCCTTGCACTCTCTCATTGCCCACAAGTCCCTTAAGACTATGAAAACATTAGTGGTTTTCATGTCCTGTTTGCCCTTTATATTTGAATTCCTTAACAATAACAATTCTGTTGAACAATACATTAACATGGCTTGAGTTATATAAAAGGCTAGCAGTTAACCAACAATCCCTAACCTCTTTTTGGTCTGAAAATGCCTTAGTGTTAGTTAATTATAACTTGAAACCATATGCTCTAGATTACCATCATATTACTGATAAAAATCTTATTGGGCCTTTACAATGACTTTACAACATCATTAATTACTGATAATTTCACAATTAAAGCTGTAACAGTTTGTTGTCAAGTTCTTAAAGATGATTGCCTGTACTCAAAAAATGGAGTGCCACTAGTCCACTCCATTTCTGGAGTACTGCCTAAAAGTTGTTCTACTGTATGTCAACAATCAAGGAAATCTTTCAAGAGTACAAAGATAAATTTTGGAAATTAAAAAAGAAAGGATGCAAAGAAAAACATTAATGAAAAACACTTTGAAAGGATGCCTAGCCTTCAACAATGACATGCCTCTAAATGACTGAAAGTCACAAAAACACCCTGTATCAAATTGCTAAAGGTCTCCATGGCACTTATTTGGATAGAGTCTGCAGTGGTAGGCAGCTGCAAAACTAACTCTTTCTTAAACAACACATGCATGAAAATGTCAAAATGTGCATTCTTAAGAGTTAATGTTTCAATTTCAGTGGGCCCAAACCTAATCTGGTAATTACACCACAAGCAGAAACTAATATTATTGCTTAACTGACAAAGCAGAACCAACCACACAAGCTGACCCTCACACAAAACAAGCTGATGTTCCATTGCTATCATTATTCAAGAGCCTTCCAAATTATAAAAAACCCATCAAAACAAAATTCATATCTTCCATAAGGATAAGGATAAGGATAAGGCTTTATTGAAAAAAAGCTCTCATCCCTCGTTAAATCTGGGTTAATGATATTCAACTTTGTCATCCCAGTGTGGTGCACCTTTTGCATTTATTTACAACTAATGTAAAATTGTAAAATTTGTGCAGAGCTAAAACCTCAGCTTTATCAAGATCCATGCCAAACTGAATAAAGCAACTTATCCAATGGAACAAATGTGCTAACATTTCAAAGAACCTCAGCCTTCACTTACCCAGAATAAACATATTCTGACAGTTTTCAATGATCACTCCTGTTTTTCTTGTTTGATACCCTGTCCTGATAGGTTGACATCTGCCATCATCAAATGTCTTTATTCAACCCATTCTCTATATGGACCACCAAGAGCCAAATATTCTGATATAGGCACATCATTGTCAAGTACCTTAACTAGTGGAGACCTTATGTTAAGTCACAGTACACCATATTATTTTCCTGGCAACAGTCAAGTTGTGTTACAATAGTACTGTTTGGAGTGGTGTCAGACTTGCCTGGGTAGCCAATTACCTGTTACACAATGGGAAAAGGTGCTTGGTGGTCCTAAATGCTTCTTGATGTTTTACACGCAATAAGTTCTCCCCCACCAAACACAACAAATGCCACACCTCATCAGAGCTTCTTTAATTTTAAATGAAAATCAATTCAAAGTACACCACTGTCTTCCTGGTTATCTCCAGGTCAAATTTTTTATGGAAGTTTGTATGGCCGAGAATGTTGGTTTGATCAAAGAAGTAGAGTTGACCTATGTCAATCCAACCTATGCTTCTGTTTGACATAGTGACAGCTGTGAGTTTAGTTTTTTACTTTCTAACCTCATGCTCTGCCCAAAGCATTGTCAAGATTATTCTGGGAAAAAAACCTGAGATTCTAGATTCTCTTGAAGGCAATAATGTTGTTTCTGATTTACCTTACCTTCTCATGGTTTACAACAAATGTGATGATCAACACATACTAAACCAAAGTACGGATTCAAAGATGATTTATAAACAGAGGGAGAATGTTACAAAAATTGGCTATGTACCCATTATTTATTTCTATAAATTTACTATATGCTGTCCTTTTCTGTTGAATAAAGCTTTTGCTCAGGCAATATTCTGTTTTCAATTTTATGACAATTACCATTACTACAACAACAATGTATTTATTTTTGTGGCATTTTTCCTTTCACAAGGTTTGCCACAGATTTTTATGCCAAAGTTCCTATTGCCTGCAATAGATAAATTCAACCAAGTTTTTCAGGGCCAACCTCTTCCTCTTCCACCTTCAATTTTGACATCTAAGATCTTCATTATTCAGCCAGTACCACTACTATGTTCAATATGCTCAACCCACTCATGCCTTTTTAACTCTTACTCTTCTTACCTCTGGTACACCATTTATACTGTCGATCTCACCACTGGACTCTTATTCATACCATTTCAGGTGGAACCTCCATCTCAACATATTTAGTTCTGCTCTCTTTAACATTCTGATATGTTCAACTTCTTTAACAAATTCTCACAATCAAATAACACTGTTGATCTTATTATCAATACATATTAGTTAAACTCTGATTTTTATAGGAATTTCAGAGTTATCATTAAAATAGCTGCATGCAGTTTTTTCCACTAATACTAGGGTGATTGTATTCATCCTCTCACTGCTCATTCATATCCACCATATGTTTCCAAAATGTCACCTAAATAACAGAAATCCTTCACTTCCTCCAATTTGGTATTTCCAACATGGCCATCATTTTCTATTATTTCTCCTTTATATTTTTGGCATACAAAATCAGTCACACTGCTTAAATTTCTTATGATATTAATTAATTATCATTTCTATTACTATTATTATTATCATTACCTTCAATGGGTTCAGGGACTGGGTGATGAAATAACAGTTATCTATAAAACTGATTAGTGAGTCATAGCAAATGACTGAAGGCAACCAGAATTTCCCCTCCTCATGTTCTAGCACTTTCCATAATATCCTATAAGTCCCAACCAATGGTGTCTTTTGTGTTGAAGCTAGCCTTTCCATCTATTTCCAGATTCTCTACATAAGACTTAAAACCTTTCTATATACTGTCTTATGCCCCAACAATTATTAACATAGCTTTTCACTCATTTTCAACATTCTATCAATTTCCCTTTTTAACCTTGGGTATTTTTCAATTTTTTATTGTTCTTTGTCAGACACACTGGACTAAGCTGGGACCACAACATCAACTATAAATATTTTCTCTTTTTGATTTACGATAATGTCTGGTCTATGGGCATCAATTATCATATTATCACACTGTAAAAATACAAAAGATTCTTAAACAGATTTGTTTTCATTCAGCCCTTCTGCTTATCCTGGTACCATTTTTTACCTTTTCAGGGAATATTTTTCACATAGTTGCAGTGCATTATTTGAGCAACATTATCATCTTCTCTTATACTCCCATTAACTTTTATAACTCACAAACAATTTGATGGCCTCACCTCTTTCCTCGCACATTATACACAACAGGTTGTCTGAACTATTGTCAATCTTATGCATTATATATTTGCTCTTAATCCTTGTTCTTGTGTAACACACACTAACCACCCAGTTCTTACTTTTACATTGCTTTCAATTAACCAGTCCCAGATTTTTTCCCTGTTCACTTCATATTATTATTACTATGCTTTAAAACATGATTGAAGCAGCAAGAAAAAAAAGGATGTTAAAAGAATCAAGTGTAGTCAGTAGGCAAAATAACCTTTGAAAATAGTAAAAGCTATTTGTACAAAGCATTTGGTGGGAAAGTCCAGAGTAGAAATAATCTCAGTTCTGATACTGAGGAAGCCCAAAATTTATCTGGTGGTATTTGGTCAGTTAAGAAAGAGCACAATGCACAAAACAGTTGGCTAAAACATATGAAGGAAGAAATGATAAACATTATGAACATGAATAATGTAACAATTTACTTTGATGACAATGTTCCCATGCACTGTTTGTCAAAGTATTGGAGGAATGTATGGAAATTGAGTATGTCCATCAGTGGATGTTGAAGGGTGGAAGTGTCTTGATTCAGATGAATCCTGTAAGGTGAATGATGGTAGTAACTACAAGCTGCTTACTTGCCAACCATTGACATGGAAGATGCTGATGAGTATAGTTGTAAACAATATTTATTATCACCTTTCAAACAAGCAGCTTTTACCTGATGGGCAGAAAGAGTGCAAGAGGAATTCAAGAACTAAGGGTAAGCTCTTGATTTATAAAACTTGTAAGCTTGTAAGGAAAAGCATCGACAATTAGAGAACACTTGGTGAGATTAACTTAAACCAGTGAACATTCCAAGGCAGCTCTCAATGTCTTTTGTGTATTATTATAATGATGCCTATGTCAATGTTGCTTACAAAGTGGAAGCTGGGTATACATTTGGGTGTGGTAACTAATGAATCACCTTTGATGCTACTTGATTGAATATGGAAAGGAAGAAATGTGGGAGGTAACTTGTGTGACAGATTGTCTCAGGAAGAGTAATTAAGTTTGTAAGAGTAAGTTTGTAACATTAAGAAATGGGTCCTGAAAGATGCTGCAAGAAAACTGTAGTTAGAGACCCAGGTAAAGCAAATAAAAATACAAGACTCTGAACAAAGAAGTCAATTCTTTAATGTTAATGAAGGTACAGCAGAAAACAAGATCTTTTCTGAAGGTCAAAACTGTGAACTAGCCAAAATAACTAAAGCTGAGCTCTCTGTTGCAAAGGCGGAAGCACTAAATACAAGACTGGTTCACTCACAGCAACGTGTGTGATGTGTCACTCGTGTGTATGGGATGTGCCAAAATGAAGGCAATTCTCTTTGGCATATTAAGAGTAGCTGTAAAGTGCCAGCATAAAAATAATATAAAACCAAAGTTAAAATGGGACAAAGAGTATAATAGTAATTCTCCATGTATTCTCTAAGTACAATGTTCATGAAAATGGCCTGAGGTGACTGAAAAAGTCTGCAAATGTCAGAAAAAGTGAGGATAGAAACAATGATATAAAGTTGGTTGGACTGGTTCAGACAATGCAACAGAGGGAACACAATCATGACAGAAAATGGTGGTAAATCAATGACTTCACAGCACCTTCCGATATCAATGTGCATGACAAGGAAATGGAGAAAATGAATAACTGTTCCCCACTGGCACATAAATGGAAAGCTGCATGGACTTGGTGCCACTACTGTGCTAGTGACTGTGGGTTGTTTGGGTATGGAAACAAGTAGATTAGCAAAATGGCTGAAGGAACCAAAAATTCCCAATGCCTTTAGTGGCTCACGTACTTTTATGATAGCTGTATGGCAGACAATTTTTGCACACAACAAAATATGGGCTATGTTTTATGCAGGCATTTTTTGTACATCTTTATTATTGGTGAAAAGTACATTTTCTGCTCATTCATATCATGTGCAATGCTTTAAATGTTTGCATGGGTGTGCTTAGATATATCTTATCACAAGAACATGTTAAGTTAGTAAACAAAAATGTTTTGACAGCAACTCATAATCTTCATTGCCTTGACTGTGCATCATTCTATTTTGATCTTTGAAAACATGAAAATGACTGCTTACTGGATTATCTTTGGCTCATCAAAAGGATGCCTGGATGAACCACTCCATCTTAATGGGGTGGACTGCATAAGCATGGGGTGACATAATTTGGCATATTTGGCCATTGTTTATGCATGTTGAAGGGGGCACATAAGACCTTTCTGGTCTGAGAAGAGATTAAAATATTAGTGTTGGTTAAGAGCAATAACAACCCTGAAATTGGAAAACTGTAAATGGACCCATGCAAAATACTTTGCATGTTCTTTTTAGAAGGAAGAAATAAAAGAAGGTGAATGAGAGGGCTTTCCTATTGATGAAATTCCCACTCCCTATGTATGGACACTGTAAATCTATTTAAAATGGGGTTTTTACTAAATTTTCATTTGCACAGGACTTTTTAAGAAACAGGTCTTTATCACCTAGTTCTAAGTTTCTGAGCTTTTTGTTACTTTCACGTATGCCCCTGAGCTTCTTGGGGGGGGGGGGTGTGGGGCATTTGTACCACAATTCTGAATTGTATTTTTCAGCTCTTGGGATTGATTTCTTAAAAAGCAGGGGTTTACTTTTGTTAAACATGCACATTTTTTTAAACTCATGTAAACAATTGTGTTAAAAAACTGATACTTTTCATACTCTTATCATACTTAAACAGGTTTCTTGTAAAACATGAATGCTTTTGAAAACAGGTAAAATCAATTGTGTGCTCTTATGTGGGTTAAAAAGAAATAATGTTCCATACTACATCACACTTAACAACCTATACTTCTACGAAAGCAATAAGTAATATCATTTTAAGTTGTGCTAGGTTTTTTTGTAATATTTGCATGTTTTTGTAAACATGTGTAACTATGTTTTTACATGGTTTAAAAAGAAATAACAATATTATCAAATCTGATACATTTTCATAATGGAATAGTTGGAAATATGTAGTAGAAGTATGCAGCACTATTTGTTGAAAAAATTATTTATATTGGAAGAGCTAAAAACCAGTTCCTTGCAGATCAAGATGCATCAACCTGTGATTTAGCACTCAAATGTCCAAAACCACATTCTTGCAGTGGTTCTATTCTTCAATAAATTCCAGTACATCTTCAAGGTCACACTGATCACTGATCTGCTTCAAAATGAAAACGTTTTTTTCAAGTTCATTAACTCCATTAAAAGGAGGAAGGTGGAATGTGCCTCAATATTTGGTGTAACAAATATTTGAACTGATAAACAAATTAGATTGAAAAAATTAGTTTTTGCATACATTTCCATGTTAACTCATCTTTGGAAAGATGACAGGATACTAACTTTTAACCATTTACAGGGTCAATCTTGAAGCTAACTGTAATGTTAATTGTGTAACAGCTTTGGTAGATACCATGTTTGTATTCCATACTCCGAGCTTTTATTCGATACAAAACACCATGCATAAAACATAACCAACACCATGTAAAAATTACCCAAAAACTCTGTGTAATGTCTATGCACTAATTAGTTATTAAACCAACTTTAATTGGCTCAGGAGATTATGCTGTCAATTAATCAGTTAATTAGATCTTGTCCTGTGACTGACAGCTGAACCAACTCAAAGGGTTTTGATTTTGGCTTCCAAACAATTACAAAGTTTTTAAAAAATGTGTAAAACTTGGCCTCCACCATTACACATATTGTATATTCTTACATTATATGTATTCCTGTTTTGAGTCAAAAGCAAGTTACAATTGACTAGAAGTTTCAAAGTCAGGTCCAACTTCTAACCAAGCCTGGCACCTTCTCCAATATTATTGCTGTTCCTAATAATGCTAGTTTTTTGCACAAGTATTATTCTCATATAAATAATTTTTTTCTAGCCATTTATCGAACCACAACCTTTTTGGTCCCCTAGCACTATTGTGATACATGACAGGAGTGAGTTGGCAAGACCAAATCAGAAATGAAGAAATGTAAAGTAGATGTGGTGTGGAACCTCTGGAGATGAGGAGGAGAAGGTCGCAGTGGCATGGTCAAGTCAGGAGGAAAGAAGTGAATGAGCCTCTTGGTAGGATATTAAAGTTGAATGTGGAGGGGAGGCAACTGCCTGGAAGGCCAAAGAAGAGTTTGATGGTGAAAGTGACAGAGGAAATGAGATTCACTGGTGCAGCTGAGGATGATGTAAACAATAGAGCAATAGAGGAAGGTAGAAGGGTCTCATAAAGAATCAAACCTTGCAAGGTAACCAAAGACATTAAATGGATAAAGAAAAGTAAGTAAGTAGCACTTAAGTTACTTTAAAACTGAAAAGCTTATGCTCATCAGAAAGTTATTTTCTATTTTGAACTGCACCTGTTCTCAAATTATATCTCCTATTGTTTTCAATATCACTACCCACCTTCAACCACATGGTGGGGAAAATTAATCAGCCACATTTTTAAATTTTCACTACTTCAAAGTATACAAAAAATTAAAAACACGAGTGTTGCTTGGCAGACTCTGTTTCACTACAATCACTAGTGGCAATACTCTCTGCCCCAACTCCCTTCCCTTAACCAAATGACAAGCAAGTTATCACAAGGAAGTTGGCTACATCGTGCAAAACAAACTTGGAAGCTAATGCCAAACACAACAAATGGAATAAATGTATTTCCTTCATATACAAACTTTTATCAAGAAAATCTGTCACATGTAAATTTCATATGTTCAACAGTTCAACTGAAATCTTATGTTATTTTTTCAACTCTCCAACAAGAGTGTCCCGTCCTTTAGGTATAGATGTAACAAACTTGCACTGTCATATAACTCTAACTAACTCTCTGCTATAATTTGCTGCACCTGCTAAATTTCTCCACATGCAATGGAGCAATACGGATTTCCTCTTTATTAGTCTCAAAATTCATAACTGAGCAATTAATACTGTGCTTAAATTACATTTTTGTCATTCTACCATTTAAAATTAGCAGTTCTATTAAGAATACTTATTTTCTGTAATCAGGCATGACAATTAAACATAAAACTTCCTAGGCATTACATTTAACAGTTGAAAAATAAAAAAAATATAAAAAATTGTTAATGGTTTGCACAATGTATAAACATCAAGATTTTATCTCTTGGTACTGGACTGCATTTAGCTGCAAGAAATACCAAGACATTTCCTGTATATCTTACCACTTCCTAGAAAAGATGATTTCCAGTGTTCACACTGGAAATGTCATTCAAATAACTTTTCCATTTTGCTGTTTCAAGCACCTTGGGCAATATACAAATTATTTCAGTGCTTTAAGTCCTGGTGTATCTCACTTCTGATGCCAAAAACTGGTATTTTTTCATCCTTCCTTCCACTTTAAATTGTAAATTATCTACAACAACTTCCACATCAATTATACCTTAATTCTATTTTAAACAAAATAGTGTGGATTAACTATTTGGTTTGGAAAGTGAATTCCTTAAAAGGTCATAAATTATCCATTCTTTAATACACCTGTGTGCTTACAATTTTAATTCATCACAGGGAACATGTTTTGAAGTTATATTAGATTATTCGTCTGTTATCAATATCACCTCATACTCATTTATTATAGACACATTATTTATAACTTGACATGATTAACATATTATGACAGATTCTTGATTTTTGATTCCTGACCAGTAATTTAACAACAGGGGTATTTTTTAGGATGACAATTTTCATGATGTGTGGAGTTGGGAATACCTCGAACAACAGGCACAATCATTTATTACACCAAATTTATTTTCCCAATCTTATTCACAAGCAGAATATATTGTGTTATTCTCATCCTTCTTATCCATCACATTTTTATCTCAGACACAAGAGTTTAAAATCAACCACTTCTTCTCAGCCTAAATAAGGGATATGACATTTGGATAATCATATTCTGACTTCTTGGTAGCTCTCCATTCTAATGGAAAGTTAGTCAAAGTTAGTCAGCCATAGCCACGACTTTCTTTCTTCTTTCTGGTCCTACCTTGATCTTTCACTTAATTTGTCCTAATAACTAAATTTTACCTTTCAGGCAAATGATACAGTCTCTTCATTATAATTAACTATGTGTTTATTTATAAGAAACTTTCAAACTACCACCTTTCAAAACGTGACAAATAGCAGCTTCTTTGGGTTTAAATAAAATATATAATAATCATTAAAAAACTTGCATGGATAAAACATCAACTGGGCCTATCTACAAAACAGTAACAATAGTGGTAGTATATTTACTTATAGTATGTTATGATGCTAATATGGGACCACCTTCCTCACCTGTGATGTAAACAAATGAGTCAGAAGTGAACCATGGGCATGCATACTATTGTGTTGCTTTCTGTTTTCTTTCCATTCTGCCACCATCTTTTACCCCAACAAAATATACACGCACCAAAAAAACAGCATTTCCCAGTGTGTTCAGTTACTGTTTTTCAACAAGGCAACTTAACCACCATATCATACAAAGAAAGTACTTGATGCAAAAGTAGCACGAAAAACCTTCCCAATGAGCGTAAACATATGCATACAAGCAGGACCAATTCTATTGTTGGAACCATGACCATACTATTGTCGGAAACTTGCTATTGAATTGTTACGCAGGACAACAGTGCTGCGTTGTCAGCAAATTTCCCTCAGGTATCACGAGTTAAACACCTCTTATAGGTGGTCAGTTATACAACACATACATATTTCTTCCATTGAAAGTCTCCATTTTTCACAAAATTCAAACCTAATATCATCGGTTGCGCTTACGATCTCTTTACTTCTCACTGCTGCTCTTGCGACAATGAACACTTCGCTTCAGAATTTATTGTGCCCGTCCTTGTAGAGAATTTAGGTGTTCAGGATACATTACCACAAGAAAATAACCTTTGAGGTCTTGCCCTCGAAAAATAAATGAGCGGTCCGGTCAGTGCGACACAGGTAACTGAAAAATCTGAGTTTTCGTTTCAAAAATTACATCAACGATTTCATAACAAAAGAATTAAATGACATATTCAGAATTGTAGGGCGACGTCAAGACTCGAAAACAAACTTACAAAGTCCACCCCGATTGTGCTGATATAACTTTCCGTGTAAGTGTCGTCCTATTAAAGAAAAAAATGATAATTTAAGTAACGTTAACCGCGACAAATTCCAAGGAGGAATTACTTAAACAAAAAAATCCTCTGCCGCATAGAGTTTCCTGAGGCCTACAAACCGATGACTTCCCAAAATACGAAGCGAGGGGAGTAATACTTACCGCGAATCGGAGTAAAAGACAGGACTTGCCGACTCCAGAGTCTCCAATTAGTAACAATTTAAATAGGTAATCGCTAAAAACGGTGAGAAATGAATTAATTGTGAAATCCCTTCTGAAAAACATACGACATGATATGCAAAATGCAAAGCATCGATGACGTTGACCTAACTAAATTACTTACTACTCCGGATTCATAGTTGTTAATTACAGTCTTTAGCCTTAAATAGGAGATGAATAAGAGTTCAAACACGACGAATCCCAAGACTGTCAATACTTTTGCACTTCAACTCTAGTGAAACTCCACAAACCCTAATTTCGTTGGCGTGTAGGGAAAGGAACTTTCACAATCTTGCTCGTTTGCTCACAATGGATCACGGGATATAAGATTCTTGAAAAAAATGAGAGGAGGAGAATTTCAAAGTCCCGGATTATTACGTGGCGAATTTGACTCTGTTTGAGATGACTAAACCAGAAATTTCACTTCCTTTCTTCTCATGAACAACATTGTGTGGTGATTCAGATGCAAAATTCGAAAGGAAAATGATAGGGTTTTTTGTAATTTTTTCGTGGCACATGAAATCTGTGGCGTAAAAATTATCTTACCTCCATCTATATTTTCGTAACATTGAATTGTTCCTCATTTTTTCCCAGAAAAAGAACTCCCAGAAAATATTCCCATTTGCTGCTTTGGTCTAATTATGAAATGTATGAATGGCATTTGCAGCCCTCCCTTATTCATGTAACTGGCATTCTGTCGTTCCGGAAAGTCGTGGTAATGATCAAGCTGGCTCTCAGGTATGACGTGCATTAGTCGTCGGCGATCAACAGCAGTTTTAACTTTGAAAAAAAATACTCCATTTTATGTTCAAAAACCAATAAAAAATAATTTAATTTAATTTAAAATGAATAATAATTTAATAAAATGGTTTTTATAAGGCAACATTTAATTTTAACGTCACATTGACATTTGAACTCTTCGCAGGCTTGCTGCCAGGAACAACCCCAAGAAGGGCCCCCCCAAAAAGCAGGAACTGGTAAGATTTTATGTGACATAAGAAACAAAGCAGTTTAAAGTTATTTTAGTTTCGTAATTAATCCTCATTTCGAACTACGATATGTTTGAAATAACTGCCTTCCAAATAAACATATTACAACATTTGACACGTTGGAAAGTAGTCCCTCAACGTGTAGAGTTCTTTGTCCAGTTACGAGGAGATAAAAATCTCATGCGTGTGAAATATATGATGGTTTAATGAATTAGAAGTCCAACTTGGATGTGTAGGCCTAACGATGTTTTGCGTATGTCCATGGCACCTATTGTTATTCTACAGCCTACAACTATAATATAAATAGACTTAGTCTGCATTTATGTACTGAAGACCTGGTTAGATATTGGTTTAGATAAAAGCTTAGGTCTGCTTAATAATATTGATTGGACATTTTAAAGACCCTGACAATGTACGCCTCGTTTTCCCAGGATTCATATCATCTCATGGTAATCAATAGACTTAATCTGTAATAAAGACCCAGAGATTCTAGAAATAATGGAGGTGCTTACTTCTCTTCTGTGCATTTATCGAAGACAAAGTTTACAGGGGAGATGTTTCCATTGTTTACAGATATCTCTTGAATAAAAATTGGAAATATATATACAGTATGTAGTCTTGAGCGTGAATAACACCATTTTTCTTGTTTAAATTAACATTTTTTATTCAAACAAAATGATAAACAAAATATTATTATAAAAATACATCATTTTAGTATATTTATCCTAATAATCCTATGGACAATGTATTACTAATTATATTTGTAAAAACCAAATCCACTTTATTTTCTCCAACGTCGGATATTTCTTATTAAGTTTTTACTTTCGATTTCGGAAATATTTTTCTTTCCAGCATGGAAAGACAAACATAAATATGGGTCATTAACATTTAAAGAAAGAAAAGAAACAGAAAGGCAGGAAGTAGTCAAGTGTTAAAGGTCTATTACAAACCTCAGAATACAAAACCATCGTCCATATCAATGTCCAGTTCTACAACAAATAATTAATCAAAGAGAAAAAAACAATCTTTATGGTGATGATGTAGTGTCATACGAGTTGCAAGAATGCAAGAACAGGAAAGTGTTGCTTTGAATGAAGAAGAACAGCATCACTCCAAATAAAACCAGGCCCAGGAATTAGTTTACCTTTGTTGCTCCACTCCCTATCAGGAAAGCATAGTTGGTAAAAATTGACCAATATTTGTCTGGGTAACTGAATTTTCAGCCGACTTAGGTTTTTATCTACAGGGAATTTTTCAATTTCACTTATTGATTATAGCGTTACAGGACCTCAAATTGACTGCAAGAAATACCCTGTAGATACGACTTACTATGGGCAGTATGTTTTGCAAAGTAAACTTGCTGATGTGACAGATCAACCTATTTCTATATGGTGTTATGAATTGTCTTCAGTTTGGTAGTAACCGAAAGAGCAAAGTGTTGTGAAATTTTAGGTCTCTTTTCAACATGCTCCAGAATTTAGCAAATTTTCGTAAAAACATTGTACAAGGAAACGGCTGTATGCGCAGACGTTACTGGACGTTAACAAGGACGAGAAGCAATGAAACAATAATAGCTAATTTATTAGACCAAATGGTCAGAAAAGTCCAGTGTTGTAACTATATTTGAAAGTTTTTTTGACCTCTCTACCAGTACTTTTGTTAAGAAAAGGCCTTTCTTATCTTTGAAAAGCAATGCTTTTCAGCTAAACAACTCATTCCATTTCAAAATGGTCAATCCTGTATTTGTCGAAAATTAAAGGCTTTGTGAAGTTTAAAATCAACTGCACCTGATGATATACCAGCTTCTATTTCTGAAAAATGGTCGTAAGGAACTTGCCAATCCAATATTTTTCTCATCAATTCTGGTAAAAAAGTGGGAGTCTTTTGGTCTATCAAAAAAATTAGATAGAATAATATCTATCTATAAATTCAATGAAAGGAATTCCTCTGACAATGATCCCCCACTATCGATTCTGAGTATACTGTCCAAATGTTAAAAAATATTGCTTGCAAAGAAATTACAGCATTTCTTGAATAGAAGAAACGCATATACAAGCCATAATATAGGTTCAGAAAGAACAAAGGCACCCAAGACGTAGTTCTATAGCGTCATGTTCAAGTAAAACAAAATATGGACCAAAAAAGTTGTACTTGGGTTATGTTCATTGACCTACGCAAGGCTTTCGAGTCTATGAGTCATCCTTGCCTACTGAGCTCTCCCACTATGGTATTCCCGAGACTGAGGAGCAGTTGATATCTGACTATTTTTTTGATAGACAACAATTTGTTGGTCATGGTGATGTACTGTCTGCCCCACAACTAAAACACACAGGAGTACCAAAAGGGTCCATTCTGGGGCCTCTTCTTTATATGATCCAGGTCAACAATGATTAACTATGTCTTAAAAATTGCACTGTGTTAATGTACGCTGATGATATGTTGATTTTGTTTTCAAGTTCAAAATCAAAAGAGATTAAAGACACTTTTAACGTGAGAGTGACATGTTATTTACATGTTGTGAATACAATAATTTAGTACTCCACTTTAAATCTGGAAAAACTAAAATCGTGCTTTACAGCTAAAAAGTTAAACTCTTAAGCCTCCTATAATGTGACCATCTCGGATTTTCAAATAAATTTAGACATCAAATATGAGTAATATTTGGCATTAAAAGATTAGTTATCAAAGGACTTGAAAAGAGGAATCTAACGTCTCAAATTAGTAAAAAGAGTTACACTCAATAAAAAGAGTAGCCACGATACACCACACAATGATTCAACCGAAAATCCTCTATTGTCCTCCATTTTATCAGAAGTTGACGTTCTTTTATCAGAAGATTATTTGTTTAGAGAATAAAGCCTACAAGCTTACTGCTGCTGTTACGAGGACACAGATTTTGTCAGAACTAAAAAAACAATAAGCCTTAGACGCATTTAAAAACCTGGATGGTATTAAAAAGAACGCCTTGATTGAGTTTAGAAGAGTTAATCATTCAAGAGTAACACGAGGCAAAGGATGCAGGATAATAAAACAAAATTAAAGCTGAAAGAAGGACCTTTTCTGTCCAAGGAGTATTCTATTTAATGATCTCCCAGACAATTTTAGAACAGAAACATTTCTCTGAAATTTTAAACGCCTTTTTAAGAACGTCATTTTAAGCACACGATTCACTGTTAGCTCTTTTATTGTGCATTTACCTGTTTAAATATTTTTTTACTTTCTACTTATTTACTTTAAAGAAGGTCCTACTTTGATAGTAGAAATTTATTTTATTTTTGATGTAGCAAACCTGTTCAAATATGTTCAAATAACCAAATAAATAAATCAATGATAGAAGATGACGACAAATGCAGAACCATAACATGAAGCAAATTTTTAACTAAAAGTTTTCTAAAGCTTAGAGCTTTATTGACTACATTTACCTTCTTGTATATACTTTGAAATGCAGCCATGACACACATATCACATGTTGTGTTATGTTTCTGCATGGAGGTTTCTAGATTCAGCTACACAAAGTTGAAGGAACAACCAAGAAGAAATTGATTACAGTCAGTAATTAAATATAACCATAGGATATCACAGATGAATACGAAGCAATAGACATTGGTGCTTTAAAAACAGTGTTGTATGTTAAAAGACAGAGGAAGAAGAACAAAACTGTAAGTGAGCTTGATAATGATAAAGGAAATTTCTCAGTTTATCTAACTAATCTTTGAGTAAATGTGTTTAATTTAATGATGGACCACAATATCTTGTCACCAGAATCAGAATCTGCACAACAAGAGCAGGTATATAAACATTTATCCTGCTTAAACCAAATGAAGTTCAAAACTACTGAAGAGAGAAGCCTTAATCTGACTTATTGGAGAGTATTATGAAGCTATTTCCACATATCAGCAAAGATCATATAAAATTGAAATTATTTTCTTTTGCTTCAGACTTAAATGTTTTAAAGGTGTTCATGATAATGATAATTAAAAAGGGTTTCAGTTGCAAAGCTGTGCTAATTGCAGCACTTGCTTGTCCTGTATACTGAAAAAATTAGTATCCTATAAACCGGATAAAGAACCATTTGATAACACTGGGGAACAAAGATCTTAAGTAATGAGATATTTACACATTTATGGCCTTACTTTTTGCACTACACGTCCAGATTTTGCTGTACAACATACCACCAGACAGCAAAAAGGTGATTTTTCATGAACATTCAGCTACAAACGTTTTCAAAACAATATAGCTCTTAGTGTGCAAAAACAGAATTACAGCAAAACAAACGCTCATAAAACACAGTGCAGACAAGAAGAATTGAAATAAACCAAACTAATTAAGAGATTCATTATGAAAAATTGGGGGAAAAAACTAGTCATGAACTTGTTCAAATCAACGTCAGTGTCATGGCACAAGAAAGTAGTATACATTACACTTTATGCTGGTAAGAAACGTCGCTTATAGCTCTTTCGAGAGTGTTTTTTCTGAGGCAGGTCCCTTTTAATGCTCCAACAGTAATCTGCTAGCATGTGCGAGTCCCATCGTCCTTGATATCTCTCCTCAATATCATGAAGGTCTTGGTGAAATCTCTCTCCTTGCTCATCGCTTACATCACCCAGGTTTTCTAGAAACTGATCGAGATGACTACATAGGAAGTGTAGCTTTATACTCATATTACATTCCTGCTTCTCGAAGGATTTAAGCAGTCTTGAAACTATGTTCTTGTAATCTTCATCCCTTTCATTTCCTAAGAATTTCAACACAACATCCTTGAATGCAGTCCAGGCTTCTTTCTCTGTGGCATTCATTTTTCCTACCATACTTTCATCGCGAATCAACTGGCGAATTTGAGGTCCATTAAATATTCCTGCTCGAATCTTTTCGTAGCTTACTGCTGTAAGTACTTCTCTAATGTGATTGAAGCAGGGGCTATCCTCGTCGAGAGACCTAACAAATTGCTT
>RDPX01000036.1:2335278-2363357 GCA_003991215.1 Morbakka virulenta | reverse complement strand
GAATTGATCCTGGTCTGTTTCTGTTAAAGATGGGACACAAAGGTTTGTGGTCTGTGATTACTGTGACTGTTTTTGGAGATCCTACAAGGTAATTCCTAAACCTCCTCAAACCGAAATCAACTCCCATTGCCTCCAAATCTAGCTGTGGATATCTTGTTTCCGATGGACCTGTTATTCGTTATGCAAATGCAACTGGTTTAGATTCTTCTTTTGTATCACCTTGAGCTAACATTGCGCCAAGACCTGTAATGTGTGCATCCGTAAATACGTAGGTAGGTTTTGATAAATCAAAGTATCTAAGTAGGGCATCTTTTCTAAATGCTGAAATCAGAGTCTCAAAACAGAGTTGATGTTCTTTTTCCCATCTGAACCTGATTTTTCCTCTGGTTAATTCCCGCAATGGGGCCGATTGCTTTGCAAAGTTAGCTATAAATGCTGAATTTGATTGCATCATACACAGGAAACTGATCAGTTCCGACTTTGATACAGGTGCGGTAATGTGATCCAATGCCTCTACCTTGGCTGGATCCGGACGCACCCCATCTGCTCCATAGATCATTCCCCAAAAGGATATTTCTTTTTTTCCAAACGAGCATTTCGCTGGATTCAGTGTAAGACCAACCTTTGCTATGGTTTCCATCCTCTTGTATGACATGCAAGTGGGTTTTCATATCTGTTGTTGCCAGTATCAAATCATCATGAATCAAGTGTGCTCCTTTTATGTTAGCAAATATAGGCCGCAGAGCCGCATTCAGTTCCCCTTGTGCTGGTTTCATTCCCATGGTTAACCTTCTATATCTATACAACTTATCATTGGCATGAAATACTGTGAGGTATCGGGACTCTTTTGCTAAAGCTATCTGCCAAAAGGCGCTTTTAAAGTCCAGTTTTGAGAAAACCTTACAACCTGCTAATTTGGCCTTAATATCTTCATGCCTGGGAATAGGGACATTGCTTGGCTCTATTGCTTTGTTTACATTTCTTGTATCTGGAGTAACTCTTAATTGACCGTCAGACTTTGGAGCAAGTACTGAGTTAGAAACCCATGCAGCCAGCTCATTCACTGGATGCTCCTCTATTATTCCTTCACTGACCATCTCATCAACGGCCTTTTGAGCTCTTTCTTTCAAGTGATAAGGGAAAGATCTTGGTGACACACACACTGGCTTTACATCTTGCTTAGCATGAAATTTTACTTCATGATTTTTAAGTTCACCAATACCCATAAAATTTTCTGGGTATTTAGCTAGGCACTGTTGTATTGGGTCTTTATCTTCAGAATCTATCATGAAAACTGGCTGAAAATTACCTGGAGTTTTGTTGAAAGTGATCAATCAATGTTACAACCCCAATGCAATCTATAACAAAATATATAACACAATACATGAGTAGGAATGTCAATATACCACACCTGCTATCCTTTGAATGTTTTGTTTTTATTATATTCGAATGCAGTCACAAAATATGCCAATCAAAGCCGATAATTCATGAATGCAAACACTGATGAGTAAATGTGAAAAACATGAAAATCTGGTATTTTGGCCAACATTCATAGAAAAAGATCTGGACGTATAGGAAGAAAATGATGGTCATTTTCGAACTCAGCACACCAGATTTAGTAGGAATCAATCAAGAAACTTCATTACTTTTGNTCTAATTTCTGTTTTTCGTCTTTCTCTCTTGCACTCCGGACTTGATGTTCATTCACTGTAATGCAAGGAAATTTCTTTCTCACTCCATCACGAAATAGCATGGTTGAAGGTGCAATACCAGTAGCTGGATGAGGAGTATCTCTGTAATTGTCTAAGAGTTCCTGCAATGCTTCTTTCTCTGTTTTATGTTCATACCTGGCAATCGTCATTGTTTTACCTAGCGGTTTCATGAACGTTTCTGATGGGTTGGCTGCAGCATGGAAAGGTGGAATTTTCTGTATACTTATACCCCTTTTTGCCGCAAACTCTTGCATTGCCTTAGAATTAAATGGCGGTCCATTGTCAGACAGCTGATTATAAGGATTGCCATATATATCATAGATATCAGCCATTGCTGGGATAACTTTGGCTGCTGCTGTTGATGTGACAAGTTTTGCGGCAGGATATCTTGAGGCTAGATCCTGTACAACAATGATATACTTTGAAGATCGCATAGGGCCAAACAAATCCACTGCTACCGTCTCCCAGCATCTTTTAGGCACCTTGTGTGGAATTATTGGCTCACTAGTTTTCTTGTCCGAGAAGATATTACATTCATGACAATTTCTTATTGCCTCTTTTACTTTCTTTTGCAAGTCGTGGAAGAAGAAATGATATCTGAGTCTTCTTTCTAGGCCACAAATTCCTGGATGGCTACCCCGAAGAGCTAATTCTATTGCTAGTGCTTGCATTTGTTCAGGTAATACAATGCGCTCTCCTTTAAGAATAATTCCGTTTCTAGTTGTTGTAAGCTCTGGTAATATTTCCTTGAATCTAAGGAGTTTTTGGTCTTCCGATTTTGGTATCCAAGTCTGGCCTTTCATGATCAACTTTCTTAGCTTTAGCAATCTTTCGTCTTTTGAAGTAGCCTTCGAAATCTTACTTATTCCAATGTGATCCATTATTGGAGTGACATGCAACATGTACAGTAGGTTGTTGAGTTCCTCTGTTTCTTCCATTTCTTCTTTTGAAATCAGTGCTAGAGGCTTTGCTTTTCTTGACATGTAATCTGTCTGATTTTTACAGCCCTTTTGATATTTGACTTCAAAATCAATATCCTGATGTCTCATTTTGATTTTGTCTGTGCGAATTGATCCTGGTCTGTTTCTGTTAAAGATGGGACACAAAGGTTTGTGGTCTGTGATTACTGTGACTGTTTTTGGAGATCCTACAAGGTAATTCCTAAACCTCCTCAAACCGAAATCAACTCCCATTGCCTCCAAATCTAGCTGTGGATATCTTGTTTCCGATGGACCTGTTATTCGTTATGCAAATGCAACTGGTTTAGATTCTTCTTTTGTATCACCTTGAGCTAACATTGCGCCAAGACCTGTAATGTGTGCATCTGTAAATACGTAGGTAGGTTTTGATAAATCAAAGTATCTAAGTAGGGCATCTTTTCTAAATGCTGAAATCAGAGTCTCAAAACAGAGTTGATGTTCTTTTTCCCATCTGAACCTGATTTTTCCTCTGGTTAATTCCCCCAATGGGGCCGATTGCTTTGCAAAGTTAGCTATAAATGCTGAATTTGATTGCATCATACACAGGAAACTGATCAGTTCCGACTTTGATACAGGTGCGGTAATGTGATCCAATGCCTCTACCTTGGCTGGATCCGGACGCACCCCATCTGCTCCATAGATCATTCCCCAAAAGGATATTTCTTTTTTTCCAAACGAGCATTTCGCTGGATTCAGTGTAAGACCAACCTTTGCTATGGTTTCCATCACCTCTTGTATGACATGCAAGTGGGTTTTCATATCTGTTGTTGCCAGTATCAAATCATCATGAATCAAGTGTGCCCCTTTTATGTTAGCAAATATAGGCCTCAGAGCCGCATTCAGTTCCCCTTGTGCTGGTTTCATTCCCATGGTTAACCTTCTATATCTATACAACTTATCATTGGCATGAAATACTGTGAGGTATCGGGACTCTTTTGCTAAAGCTATCTGCCAAAAGGCGCTTTTAAAGTCCAGTTTTGAGAAAACCTTACAACCTGCTAATTTGGCCTTAATATCTTCATGCCTGGGAATAGGGACATTGCTTGGCTCTATTGCTTTGTTTACATTTCTTGTATCTGGAGTAACTCTTAATTGACCGTCAGACTTTGGAGCAAGTACTGAGTTAGAAACCCATGCAGCCAGCTCATTCACTGGATGCTCCTCTATTATTCCTTCACTGACCATCTCATCAACGGCCTTTTGAGCTCTTTCTTTCAAGTGATAAGGGAAAGATCTTGGTGACACACACACTGGCTTTACATCTTGCTTAGCATGAAATTTTACTTCATGATTTTTAAGTTCACCAATACCCATAAAATTTTCTGGATATTTAGCTAGGCACTGTTGTATTGGGTCTTTATCTTCAGAATCTATCATGAAAACTGGCTGAAAATTACCTGGAGTTTTGTTGAAAGTGATCAATCAATGTTACAACCCCAATGCAATCTATAACAAAATATATAACACAATACATGAGTAGGAATGTCAATATACCACACCTGCTATCCTTTGAATGTTTTGTTTTTATTATATTCGAATGCAGTCACAAAATATGCCAATCAAAGCCGATAATTCATGAATGCAAACACTGATAAGTAAATGTGAAAAACATGAAAATCTGGTATTTTGGCCAACATTCATAGAAAAAGATCTGGACGTATAGGAAGAAAATGATGGTCATTTTCGAACTCAGCACACCAGATTTAGTAGGAATCAATCAAGAAACTTCATTACTTTTGAAAAAAATTGAAAATTGTTCCCCAGTGTAATCTTTATGAACTTCATAACGTCGTCTTTACACTATCAGTTACTCAAGTACTAAGTGAGGGAACATTTTTAAAGCTACAGATGATAAAAAACAAGGTCAAGACACTTTTTGTCTAAAGTTAACATGAGAAAAAAGAGCTTGTTGTCCGTTGTAAAGAAATTGTTAAATAACTTGGATGCAGTCGCAATTCCTGACAGATTTTCACAATCACCAAGTAAAATTAGATGATTGTTAATTTTGCTTTAATACGTTGGATTGCATATAATATGCCTCTATTGTTTTAAGGAATCTGTTAATCTTTAACAGTAATAGAGGTCCATTAATATCTTCAAAATAATAAATAGTTTGGACTTCATTTTCAATTTGGTTTAAGATTTCTAAAGCATATTTTCAAAAAAACAATATACTGTACAAAAATTAGTTTACACATTCAGGCATAATATTTGCTAAATCTGGTATTCATGCGTTCTGCAGTAAATATTTACTGTACATGAGCACTGTAATTAGTAGAAAAAGTAGATATTTTCGCAATATTTTATTTGCGCATTTTGATTTAGATCCATCCATAGCTTGAAGAATGTTTTATTCGTTATGAAAACCAAATGATACCCTTATGTTTGGGCCCTCTTAGTGCCTGGCAAAAAAAATGTTTGTATCAAGTCCTCTATCCTGTAAAAGTTAGATATGAAAATTTTAAGTCGATTTGTTAAAAATACAAAGCACGGAGTCAATTGTACCAAAACTTGCCAAGGTGACAACAAAGTGCTGATTGCAAACCTACAGAGACATCTACAGGGAAAATTGAATGTTGGTGAGGGAGAAAGTAAAGAGTGTGGGCTGAAGATGAACAGGAAAAAATGGTTCTGAATGACAGCTTTGAAGCGATCTCCAGAGCCACCTTGTCAGTTGATGATTTACGTAGGGCTGTAGGAAGTAACCAGTTTTCAATATATTGACGGTTTTATCCTATGGGATGGCCAAAGGTCCAGAAATATTGCAAGGCAAATGGAATATGCAAAGGCTGTCCCAAATATATGTCAAAGTTTTTTCTTTCGAGTTCGAGGACAAAACCCTGCGCATTGTAGTCCTCAAATATAATGCCTGATCCGCCCTGAGTACGCTTGCGAGACATAAACAATCTGTTCCGTAGTAGTGAAACGGATTCAAGCAACTGAATTATGGTTCTACACGCGGATGATGCCGATATCCTGGAGAGACTGTTGCTTGTCAACATAAAGAAAAGACTACTGATTGACATTTTTTAACCCATTCGCTTTCATATGATTAAAGCAAATGGATTAAAAGAAGGCTACGTGACAGACAAATTGTATAGCAAGAGAGGAACAGGCAAGCCAAAGTTTTCAACTGCTAGTTTCATCAGTACGGAAATTAAGAATTTGAAAAATGACCTTTTAAGACAGTAAAACGGGACAGAGGAACAAAAACTGGTTTGATTACTGATATCTGGTAGTAAACATGAAGCCTTAAGAAAAGAAAGAGTGGTGCAAACAAATAAAAAACGTCGTGAAAAAAGACACCCTGCAAACTGATTCACTGAATCACAGATGAAGCACCTAGGTCTTCCTTACCAAATTTCAACATACCTGAAACGTATGTTTTGTTTTTAAAGCTTTTTTGCTATTTCGTTCTTTTCAAATTTGTCTTGCCGAGTGAGAACTATTTCAATTGGAATTATAATTTAAGAGCTTTTTGAAGGTTTTTCTCTCTCTTGAGTTTGAGATGAAAGCCACATAAATTAAGCTTTTATTGGAATAAATATCTGCCCTGGGTTATGCCGTTCAGTTTGTCATTGTATACTAAAAGTGCACAGTAATGAATAAATAATCAATCTGGTTACAATTGTTGGTAATTGGACGTTTCTGTGTACATCGTCGTCGGGGATTTAGCTTGAAAAGCTTTTTTACACTCATCACGCAACTCTAGTAGTCGTGCAATGTGTCCATCCTCTTCTGAGCCCCTAAAAACCAGTGATGTTATTGAACATTTGATATTAGACTTCTCATTAAAATCATCAAAAACAACTAGTTCCTCATCTGTATTTACTCGTTTTGTAGCTCTTGCCCAAAGTTTATAAACTCTTCAATTTCTTTTTTCTTCTAATTATCTAGAAACATTTTTAATAAATTAGTTTACTGTGGTCATAGTCAAAACCATTAACTCTTTTCAAAACTTTTTCCCGGCATCTATTTTGAAAATCCTTACACAGCGTTGGCTTGTAATAATTTTTGTTAGTCGGGCATGTCAGAATAATGATGTGATTGATTATTGGTATGTGTAGAATAAGTTTATTGACATCTTCAAATAAACTAAGCAATTTTTATCAACATCCTATTGGATTACGTAAAGCAATATTAATTTTAGACCTCACACACTTGAAACACTAAGTTGTATTAGTTTACTATGGTACATAGT
Organism: Morbakka virulenta; assembly: GCA_003991215.1. Classification (NCBI taxonomy): domain Eukaryota; kingdom Metazoa; phylum Cnidaria; class Cubozoa; order Carybdeida; family Carukiidae; genus Morbakka; species Morbakka virulenta. The sequence goes on along the minus strand of RDPX01000036.1, from coordinate 2,356,464 downwards.
GATAAACTAATCATAAAAGTAAGAGAAGTGAAAATACAATGGGCATACACAAGTAATACGTCAAGACCAGTTAAAAAAATTATTGTAAAGAAGGTTCACCCTTCTACTTTTCGGCGTTGCAAATTTATTTAAAGCATTATTATCAAAAAACTTTAGTTCTGAAATAAGTTTGGCATGAGATGTTAGCATTGCCAGAGCATTTATAAATCCAAGAATCAAAACAGGTTGAGTGAAGCAAAAAATATCCGTTATATCATTGGTTTTAATAGAGGCAAATGAATAGCTTGCACATCTTTGTACGTCTTTTCTTTATGTAGATCAAACATACAATGTAATAATTTGTTTTGAAATTCATGGCTGCCTTTAAAAACTGTAGAATTCTGAAGATGATACGCAAGTCGGCTATCCAATCATAAAATCAACCCAATAACCCCTGGCATCACACCTTGTTTAGGCGTGTTCTTGCTTTCATCATGCCTTTGTATTTTAAACCTCTCACTATATTTTCAGCCCAGCTCTGTTTTCTTCCATACAAAATAGAGGGAAAAAATAATAATTTTTGCTCACGGTACCCACACCTCCGCCATGGTCGGTCCCAAGCCAGGATGAGAAAGGAGGAGGGTTGGGCAAGGAGCCAATCACTCCTTCACGTAAAATAACCACCGATTACGGAAACTTGGACAGCAAACAAAACTATCTGTGGTCACAGAACCATGTCGTGTGAAATCCCTGAAGATAATGACCTCAGATGGAAAGGCACGCATATGACAGCTGAAGGTGAAAGCCTACGGGAAGTCTCCAACCTGAAAATGACATGCATGAGATCACTTCTAACACCAAAAAGATACATCCGTGTAGGATGTTGGAATGTAAAAACCGTGTACCCTACCGAGAAAACTGCAATAATAGCAAGGAAAATGCGGAAATACCATCAAGAGATACCAGACATAAGCGAATCAAGATGGTTTCGGAAAAGTGAAGGTCAACACTGGAGAGTCTGTGCTGTTTTCTGGGTCAGATGAACAACATTATAAAGGTCTAGGAATAATGTTGAACCCTGAGACTAGGAAATGCCTAATCAAATGGAATCCAGTGAATAAAAGGATCATTAGTGCTAGATTCAACTCAAAATATTTAAAAGCCACCATTATTCAGATTTACAGTCCTACAAATGATACAGATGAAGAGGAGAAGGATGATTTCTGCGAACAACTGCAGATAGAGATGGAGTCTACACCGAAGCATGACATGCTGATCGTTATGGGAGATGCAAATGCGAAAGTGGGTTGTAGCAACAAAAACCATGAGAAAGTTTTAGGGAAAGAAGGCTTAGGCATCATGAATGAGAATGGTGAAAGACTTATTAAGTTATGTGAAGAAAACGATCTAGTGATTGGAGGCACATGCTGCAAACACAAAAACATTGACAAATACACATGGACCTCACGAAATAACAGAGACGAAAACCAAACTGATCACTTCATCATCAATGGCAGATACAGAAGGTCTCTGATGTATGAGCCACGTGGGGTGCGGATGCTGGAACTGACCATAACCTTGTGGTCGGCAAAGTGAAGCTTAGGCTTTCAAGACACAAACTCAAGAATACCAGCAGAAGGGCAACATTCAACACTGCACTTTTGAAACAAAAAGACATCCAAAAGCAATTCACAGTAGAGTTGAAAAGCAGGTTTGAATTATTGGAAGAGAGCATGGAAACAGCCATGGAAGAGGCAAATATACAAAAAGAATGGGAAGATTTCACCACAATCTACATGGAGACAGCCGAAAACATCCTGGGTAGGAAAAGAAAGGAGCATAAAGAGTGGATAAGCAGTGAAACGTGAAAAGCTATAGACGAAAGGAAGAAAATGAAAAATGAGATAAACTGTACAAGATCAGAGAGAATGCGTGCTATCAAAAAACAGAAGTATAGTGAGATGGACAAGAGTGTAAAGAAAAAGGTCAGAGAAGATAAACGTAAGATGATAAATGGGCTCGCTGAAGAAGGGGAACATGCAGTAAAAACAATGACATGGGAACTCTGTACAGGATTACGAACCTATTGTGCAACAAGAAAAAGCAATCAGCAACTGGTGTGAAAGATAAAACTGGTAAGCTACTCATTTGAAGATGGTAAGATACTTCAAAGATGGAAAGAACACTTCGAAGAAGTATTTAACGTTGAGAATGAATCTGATAAAAATGTGGAGGAAGATGAGTTTGAGATCGGTAATGTTGAAACCATTAAAGAAATCAACACAGGCCCCTTCATAGAAGAGGAAGTGAAGATAGCAGTAAAAACGTTGAAGAGCAATAAAGCAGCAGGAGTAGATAACATCAGTGGAGCAATGTTAAAAGCTTGAAGCAAGATCACATACAAGAGGTTACTGCACATGTTCGAGAAAGTGAGAGAGAACATCAATATGCCAAGTGACTGGAAGAAATCAATGACACCTAAGTACCAAAGAAAGGTGACCTTACTAAATGCGACAGTAGTAGAGGAATATCCATGCTCTCCATACCTGAGAAAGTCTTCTGCAGAGTTGTTTAAAAAAGAATCAGGAAAGGAGCAGAAGAAAAACTGAGAAACAAGCAGGCAGTATATAGAAAAGGACAAGGGACAGCTGAGCAGATTTTCATACTTCGAAATATTGTCGAACAGTGCCTTGAGTGGCAAGCATCACTGTATATTAACTTTATTGACTTCCATAAAGCTTTTGATAGCATCGACAGAGAGAAAGTCTGAAAGATTCTGAAGTTTTATGGAGTTCCAGATCTTTTTATAGAGATCATAAAGGAAATGTACAGAGGAAGTAGTAGTTGCGTCATTAACAACGGGCAGACGTCAGAGTGGTTCTCTGAAAAAACTGGAGTTTGAGATGGCTGTGTGGTGTCAGGCTTGCTCTTCATTATTGCGAAAGACTGGATAATGAAGAAACCAACAACGGCAAAGAAAACAGGAATAAGATGGAAGTTTACCACCCAGATTGAAGACGTAGATTATGCAGACGACATATGCAGGACAAAACTGAAAAGCTATGTAAATATTCTGAAAACATCGGTCTCAAGATCAACACAGGCAAGACCAAGTTGTTGAGGCTAAATCACAAGGAAAACCGCCTAATCGAGGTCAAGGGCAGAAGTGTTGAAGACGTGGACACCTTCACATACCTCTGTACCATAAACAAAACACCAGGATCCAATGAAGATATCACACATAGGCTGAGTCTAGAAAGAAATGCGTTTGCCATGCTTAACCCACTCTGGAAGGCAAACCAATACAGTAGCAAGACTAAGATTCGAGTGTATAACAGCAACGTAATGTCCGTGCTACTCTATGGAGGAGAGATGTAAAAACTGAATGAAAATGACGTCACCAGATTAGAAATATTTCAGAGAAAATGTCCGAAAAAGATTCCCCGTATATTCTGGCCCACAAAAATCACAAACAACGCTCTACCTTAGGACAAAGAAAAGGGGAGTAGGAGATGGAGATGGAGATGGAGATGGATTGGACATGCTCTGAGAAAGCCACAAAATGATAGCTGTAGAGTAGCCTTAACATGGACACCAGAGGGAAAAAGAAAGAGAGGACGCCCGCGAACAACATGGCGGAGGAGTGCTGAAGCAGGAAGAAATGACCTGGGATAGCAAACATGGAACGAAGTTAGGAACATATCCAAAGACAGAGAGAGATGGCGGAGAATGCTTTCAAGCCTTATGAGCCGCCCATGGCTCGACGAGGATAAGTAAGTAATTGTTACCCACCTCTTCTTCTCAAACTAAGAAATTGAGGTAAATGCAAGATATTTTTTTTCTAACGGACTGTTCGATGGGGTTATGCGACAAAAGAGGAATTACGACAAAAGAGCCAGTGGCAACAGATGAAATGAATGCGTGCATTGTTTACAACTAAAAGACTCCAGGTGCCATCTTGAACGTCTCATTGGACATGCTTGTCACCGGTAGGCTTTGGCCATTGGCCAAGTTGATCATACTTTGCTTCGTCACAAGGAAGTAGAATAGTTGACTTCCTTACACTTTTTGCTGTACCACTTTTCTCTGCGCTGCTCTTGTGTAGGTACTTATTTTCACATGTACATATATATATATATATATATATTTATTTATTTATATTATGATTTTTAACTTTATGAATATAATGTAGTACTATTACTAAACAATTTTCTTTTGAAAACGAAAAAAAACCAACAAATAAAACAATTCTATTACACTGCAAGACTGCTATCGTGCCCGTTGTTTGCCAATGTAGCAAATGTGCTACAAATGTTTTCATCAATTTCTTTTTATTTTGATAATGGCATCACCTAAAAAGTTTTTTGATAGTTAAAATAAACAGTTAAATTGTGTTTCAAATGTAAAGCATGCACAAAAGATTTCTTCAGCAAAAAAGAGAAAAAGGCCACTAAATTTGACTAACAAGCTAAGAAACCTTACGTAATGAATGAAGCAGTGGAATGCATGTAATCTTCTTCAAAGGAAAGGGGGAAAAATAACTGCCAATATGTAAAGATTGTCACAAAAAAATCAATTCACAAACAGTTCAATGAGAATTTAAGGTAAAATTAAATCACAGTGTCTTTTTATTACTCACGTCACTCATGTCATTATGTCACAATGATTTTTAACTCTTTGTCACACTTCCTATTATATCACTTGCCATAACAGCACTTCTTGATTTGTCGCATTTTCTATAATTCCATTCCTCTATTGGCACTGGACCTTTTGTTGCACTTCCTCTTTCGTCACTTCCTCTGTTGGTACTGACTCTTCAGGCATTTTTTTGTCGCGTTACCCTTTGATGGGAATATCTATTAGCTGTTTAGGGCCTAGTCTTTTTATTCCAAACTTCCTCTCTATTGTCAGACGGTGGGAAAGAAGCTCCAATTGATAATTAACATTATTCATATTGATCCAAATTCACAAAGATCAACCAATGAGAAATTGAGATGGAAGGAGCGAGGAATGATAGTTTATATGGTGATAATGCTCGGCATGCCTAGCGGTGAATCAAATTTGTTAATATGAAAAGCGGCTTCCTTTGGAATTTCGTTAGGAATTTAGAAGTGAAAATGTTGAACCACTGGTAGATCAGAATGATTTCTATATGCTACCTGTCAGAGACAGAGAATTACAGCTTCACAACAACTGTTTTGTCAGATGATTCCATAAATTGAGACTGAAAACTATGATAAAGTGATGGAAGCCAAAATGAAAAAAATTCATTTGAAATTCTGCTCCACTTAACGCGCCGCCACTGTTCCTATAGGAGTATCATATTCGTTCGTCATAAAGAATTTTTGAGATGTACAATCTGTGATGGACAATGAATGCATTTGGTAGCTTTACATATCTTGCCACAGTGACACAGTCACCTGGACTCATCAAGGAGCACTTTGTATGTTAAACACGTTGGTCCGTCACTATGTTCTTCAATGCCTCTTTTCAGCGATCACGTGCTATCATCACAGTGATATCTCTATTCATTAATATCATTTTTTGCACAGACTATTGCTTCAGATTAACTACCATATACCTTGTCGGAAGAAAAGTACTGGGCATTTTTCGACATGATATTGATAATCACACAGACCCATTTTTTCGGTTTATACGTATCATGGTCTCGACTGAAAAGATCATTCATTTTTGAAAGGAAAATTATTGGTTTCAGCAGTACTATTTATTTAATATCCGTTACAATTCTCTGCATTTCTTAAAGCAAATGTAGAAATCCCAATATCCAATGCTTTTACTGAAATAACAAAGTACTCTTGCAATTTTGGAATGCCAAACTTGTCCAGTGATGCTTCATTTCATTTTCATTTTAATCGCACTGTAATTCATTCGGTTCTTTCTCTTCTTATACAGTGATAAGGTTTTCTGTATTTAATGAGAACTCAGTGAAGGTGTTCCTTACCCAGTCATACATATCTGATGGCAAGATGAGGGAGGAGTGTTTATGAAGATTTCTAACTGATCCCAAAATGACATGTAACTAATGGAATGACATTTTCATTTCTAAGCTGCCTTTGAAATTGAAATAGGAGTGGAAACATTTCTTTTGACATTTCCTTTTAAAAGTGCTCTTTGCAAGTGGTATGTTTCCTTTTAAATGCTAGAAATTTGTCTGAGGAATTCAGGTTGTTTTCCACAGTTGTGTCAAATACTTTCTTTAAAATTTCCCAAGAAGCATTTGAAACTAGAACGTCTTGATGGAGAAAGCAGTAAGTTATTGCGACTTCAGAGATTTTTCATTTACGCGTGATATACCACCATCTCCTGAGCTAATCATAAAAAAAGCAACATCAAAGTAGATTCCAGAACATTAGTTTTATGGCAAACCTCAAGATTCAAGATAAGACAATATGCAAATATTGTACTTTTTGATAGTTATTGCCAGTTCTTTACAGCAAAAATAATTTTCCATGATTTCACCTTTATTTTCAAAACAAACATATGCCGCGTGTAGCAATCGTTTCATCCACATGGAGAGCACAATTTTCATTTTGCAGACAAAATACCTCAAATATAGTTGAACCGGCCATCCACATGCATAAAACACATCTGTTCAGAAAAGTCAGAATTCCATATCTTTTCGAGAATTATCTTCACAAGGCCTCTCAGTGGGAAAGGAAATGGTTGATCACCTTTAATTCACAGAAAACCATGTTTTTATAATCTTAATTGGTTCAAAATTTTTAGTAACAGGAATTTGCAGGTATGTTTTACACTTAATCTATGTGTCTTATCTGTACCCTTCTTTCTGTAGCTTTTACCTTTTCCTGGGGCTTAGAGCCTTGTTATGATAGATTTACTTGAAACCAAAAAAAATCAGCTAAAAACACTGGAAAGATAAATTTGGTGTTTACCAATATAATTATTTAATACATTTTTCACCTAGTCCTAGTTGAAAGTCACTGAGTTCTATACAATATAAAAGAGAATCAAACTACATTTATTTACACTAATTACACATCTAAGTTCTGTTGGTGGGTTTTATGTCACTTAAATATTTTTTTCGAATACTCTCCTCTCCACATGTAATCATTTATGTATAAAAGTCAAATCATAGATCTGCTATTAGTACAATGAAACCCAATACTAACTGTTTCATGAACTCCTGGCCGACGATCACACTGGCTTTTCCAAAAGGTTTGCTAAATTGGAAGAGTGTTGTGACCCCTCAACACCACTAAATCAAGAACTTACAAAGTATCAGTAAGCTTCTCGAGAGTTAATTTTAATCCTTTTCACTAAATAAATCGGTCATAACATGTTTCTAAGGCCAATGAAATTAAGAGTCATAAATACACACCATATATGGTGTGCTTTTTTTATTCTTGTATTTAATACTGTTTTCGTGGTCACCATAACAATAAAATTGTCTGAATAAATCGTTTTTGTTATAGTACCGTATCGAATGCTTTATGTGACATGAATACTATCCAAACTATACCTTGCACAACCGTAGGCTTTTGAGATATGGCACTACCAGAAACTACTAAAAAATATACTAAAAAGACAAAGTTACTAGTAAAAGTTTAGAAGATGATCGGAGCAGATAATATAAGAAACGAAAAGAAAAGTTATAGAAAAGATTTTTTGTTTAGATGAAGGAAAAGCTGGTTGAAAAAGATTTCTAGATAGACAGAGAACAGATAAAGTGAGCAATATGAAAAATAGACTCAAAGAAATAGCTATGAAAACAGCTCAATATCGGAACAGATGGGAAAATACGGCAGCCCAACTTCTTTCTGAGAACGGCACACATAACTGAACCATTAAACGAATAAGACTGACATCAGAATGACAGCTCGTGATATTAAGTCATGATTCTCAAGGCAAAAGCGTTTTTAAACAGTGGCGGATACTTTGCAATTTATTGGGGGTGCGAAAATGCTATGGGGGTATGGGGGAAATTTTTGGTGACCAGGCCGTTCAAACTCTCAGAAAACATGGGCAACGCCCTTTTTGGTGATTTTTTAATTTATTGAAAATCATCAAATGCTGTCCATCACAGGCAGCTTTATTACGATAGAAGTGTCTGTGAATCTGAATATATTTACATGTAGGCAGGAAAACATAGAAAAGGATAGGACAGTGCTGGACAATTCTGGACATGAGGAGCTGGCAATATGCTTTAGGTTCGTCAATGATGCAGAGGAGATTGAAGAGCGCTTCTACGAACTTGTCAGGCTCAAAGAAACAAATGGTGCAACTATCGTCAACACAGAAATATTGCCAGCTTTTGAAATAGTGAAACACTTCAGCCACTCTGCTTGTTGTGGGTGCAGATGGTGCTTCTGTCATGAGTGGATGCTACGAAGGAGTTGCTGTAAGGCTTGCGCGGCGGTACTCTTGGCTGATTTAGAATCCCTCGTGCTGCTCATCGCCCAAATCTGATCGTTGCAACTCGCCTCAGTAAAGTCAAAGCAGCAAAGAAGATAATTGAAACACACAAAGCCTTATATAAGGTTTTCAACGTTGCAAAGCACAGGGAAATCTTTGAGGAACGTCAGAAGGAAAAGTACCCAAAGGAACCATTGATGGCAGCTTCGAGGTCCCATCCACGTTCAAAGAGAAACTGCGGAAAATCATGCTAGCCAAATCCAGTTTTGCGAAGATCTAAACGAGAGCTCCATTCCACTTATCCTTGAAGAACGTGACCGACGTTTTAACAACGACAATGTCAATATTTTGGCTGCAATGTATTCACTAGATACCTCAAAAGGACTTTACTTGGATCACCAAACTCTGTGTCTCCTAGTTTCACGATTTGGCAATTGCCTAAGCGTCGATGCTGGATTGCTGAAATCAGAGTGTGAACGAGCGTTACTTGTGATAAAGACTGGAAAGAGTATAGACATGAAATTTTACAGTAATCTACAGCAACTTGTTAAAATATCAAAAACTCTTCCTGTTGGTTCTACAACGGTTAAATGCAGCTTCAGCGCAATGAATCGTGTGCTGAGCTGGAGTCGCAATAGCATGGACTTTTCAATGGCAAGTGACTTCATGGTATTGTCGTTGAACAAAGGTCTTTTAAATTCTTTAGATTTAGATAAAGTGCTAGACCACTGGTTGCATAAAAAAGACAGAGTAGTTCCGTTTAATTAGAATTGCAATTTGTGTACATAAATACAGCAGAGTCCTGATATTGCAAACCCAGGATTTAGCAAACATCTCTATTTTACGAAATGAAATCCATTTCCCTTTGCTTTGCTCTAACTAAAGTCTTATAATTCCTTTCTATATAACGAACCTTCGGTATAGCGAATTCTCGGTATTACGAACCAAACTTTCTCTCCCACCAAGCAAAGATACCTCTGTATAACGAACTCAAAGCACTAGACATCACAAAAAGCAAATCAAAATATTGAAATATCAGAGTTCAAACTGTTTGTAAAACAATTTTTAAGTGCAGAAGATGTAATTTAATATCGGCAGTGCAGTTCTTCCCCAACAAACTTAAAAATATCAAAATTTGAATGTTTCGAAAAACAAGGTGCACCTTGTTTATCTTTCAAATAAGGTTTTTTAGATCGATTTAGAAACTCCTTTGTTAGCTCGAAAGTAAAGAACATCTTTATTCTTACTTTCGTTCACTAATTGGGAATATATGTACTGTATAATTGAACGACTCCTAGATAAGATTTAATATTTGCGCAAAACTCTTGATTGCTACCATTTTCGACTTAACGAACTCTCGATATAACGAAGAGTCTACTGTAGTTGATTTGAAACGTTATTTGATGATATTCCTGTAGTTGTTGAATATTGATGCCACGATAGCATTATTTCTGTGTGCATTTACGCTGTATGAACGAAGGGCCTAAAATGTAAAGTCAAAGTTTCAATTTTCTTGAAAATTATAGGGAGGGGCCGCCCCCATCTCCCCCAAGTGTCCGACACTGTTCGTAAATATTCAAGAGGTAATATTTGTCTTATTTTTTAAATTTTTATGTGGAAACATCCAGTATTATGAATTCTTATTGAAAGATTTGTATAAAATTATATCCCAAGAATAGTGCTCGATTTACTGCAAGCTTGAGAAAGCACGATTTATTAAGGATAAAGGTCTAGACTTTACACTGTATGAAACGTTAATTCTTTACAGATAAATCAAATAAAGAATAGCGGCAGGAACCGTTAAAAATAAAAACCAGTTTTTTATGAAGTCAACCTGTGAAGTCAACGGAAAGTTTGGAATTCTTTGGGTGTTTCCCATTAACTCAATATCATGTAAGATTGTGAAATTGTTTTTTAGGATCACAGCAAGGCAAGGCCATCGAACCATAATATCCTTTCCAATTTTATAGTTATTGTGTCCTTTACTTTTAAAACATTTGGTGCATTGTGGGAAAAGCATTATAAACCCCAAAGGGATTTTCTGAGTAATACCAGTAGCAATAGACCAGAAAAACAATGCCCACTGCACAACCAATTTATAGAACTAAACTTCAACCTCAAACATTTAGACTCAACAATTTCGGTATTATTAACCTCCTCTTTGTATTTGTTATTCCTATATTCAGGTGTTAATAAAAAACACTGGCTATCTTAAAGTATCTATAACAAAACACTGCCTATATTCAGGTGTTATTAAAAATTGTGTACATCCATATGTTAATGTAAGCAAATTTTACACTGTAAACAACCATCGCGATAAGATTTTATTCGAGTTCATACTGTTAGGAACCTAAATGTATGTTACATAAATTTTAGCAGAATTAGATTCTTCCTTGTAGTATCAGGTAAGCGTGCGTCTTTCACTGTGATTCAATATTTGTCCCACTAATTTTCTCCATCAATGTTTTTAAAGACGTGCTCTCTCCATTCAAGATCAAGGAATCTGATGTTGAGCCTTTCTTAGATATATAGCAGTTTTGTAAAAATTGGTCCTATAGAGAGAGGGAGAAGCTATCGGGGCATTCTTTGGAGGAATCCATTTAACAATTTCATAAAACTCTGCTTTCATATCGAATCAATTTGAAATTTGCAAATAACTTTCAATCACAAAGTCGCTGCAATCAGTATGCTACGTTCGAAAATGTGAACTCTTAGTTTCCTTTTTCATGAAGTAAGTAACAAAAGACTTCACCAGCTTTTCAATATCGATTCGCAGCACACGTAAAAATGTGACTTTTCACTTTGGAAAAGACAATTGAATGAATCCAACCAGCCTGAAATTGTTTGGAGGTTGGTCGATTCTATTGTGCGAAGTCGTTGGATATTCTATAACAAGCAACAATTAGTTCAAAATTATTTGGGGGGAGGATGTGATTTACATAAGCTTAAAGGTTGTCCGAAATGCTGCTTCGTCAGACAAAAAAAATAAGTCGATAAACTGTTTGTATTCATCTTGACCGCGCTTACAAGTAAACTAGCTTTATAACTACCAAAAAACCATCTTACGTTTTTGTACGCTTCATAATGAACTGCTTAAGCAAAATTATCACTCCATTATCATGGTGACACCCCATGAACAAAACAATAGATAAGCAATGTGCGATGTACTTGATGAAAGTTAGTCAAATTAGCATATTCAACAATTTTGAAGTCTCCAGAACATGGTTAATTATGTGGCACATGGCTACTCAGTTTTCTAGTTCTTCTAAATTTATGTCACTCTACCCTTATTTGGTACGAGCAGCATCAAATATTCAAGTCTTAGTATTCAATGTTAAATCGTCTTCTGTTTCGTCTACAATCTACAATCTGGCAATTGCAGCGGCTATCATGGTTGACAGTCCAACGTTTTTCTTCTAAATGGCTTTCTTTTGTCCTGCACCAGCTTCTTTGGACTTGAAAAACATACCACTTTGTAGTTTCATTGAGTATGGATGCTGAATTGCTCGTCCTAGACCCAATCTATCACATTTAAATTTAGCACCTCATGGTATTCCATCTTTATCATCTATCAAACCTTAAACAACCTCCACTCTCCACATATTTTATTTTCTTCATGTCTTTTGTTAATGACTACATATCCAACTGGAAAGTACGAACAAATTTCCTTCTTGTTTTGTATTCTGCTGTTCACGAAGTATTATCAGGGACTCATTTCTTCACCTGTTCCAGAGATTTTCTTTGCATCTGTTAATGTACTTAGTTCCCTTTCTTGAATCTCCTTCATAGCTATTGACATTTCCTTCAAGAATTCGTGTTCCTTCACCATGTGCAAAGGTGTTGGGTATTAATCTTGGCAGCTGGACACCATCTTTCGCGTAGGACAGCACTCAATAGTTCCAAGTCGTCTCCATGTCAAACAACAACTCATTTAACTAATCAGTTCCATGTTAAGTTTTCCTCTCTAGTACTTTTATCCAAACCTCTCAAAGTGGCTCGATTTGATATATTAATGGTCATTGATCTTTTGAAATTGTTTGGAAGCGAATTGCTTGTATCCCTGGATATCTTTAAAGCCATGCGACACCTTGGTGCTTTCTTACCAACCATAAGAGCAATTGACTGAGAATTTTTGTGACTGTAATTTCGTATTTTTATGTAGATTACCAACCATACGAGTAGCAACTAAATCTAGCCATGGTATAGTAGTGCCTTTCTTTGTTGAAGGAACTTTCGATGTAATTAGTCCTTGCCTATCACCTCTTGCTGGCTTCACAGCAATATAAACAGCAATTGGATCCAATCAAACTGGCTACTGCAAATGCATGGAAATCGACTAAATTTATCATATCCTCTAACAATGAAACTTCCAATCCAGTCAGTAAATTGGATATCCACTTTTTCCAGGCTTTTTCTAGTTGAGGCAGAAGAACCTTATTCCAAGGAAGCTTAAAGTCAAAAGCCTCTCGGTACATGTCTTTACTAAGCATCACTACGGTCAAAATTAAAGCAAAGAGGTCGTACAGAGTGCCTAAAGGTTTTTGGCATTCATTTTTTGGTATGTTTCTGTCCTGTCATGGGAGTGTTGCTTCCAATACAATTTTTGTCTTTATTGCAGGTTACACTGAAGATTTTCCTCTATTATCCATTTTTCCTAACCTCTTGCTTTGCTTTTGGAGGTTCTGTTTCTCGTTCATTGAATTTTCTAGCTCCTTTATGTTAGAATGCCATCTGTGCAAGTAAAAGATTGCAAGAGAGACGAATCAGTGTCTCATTCCTCAAACATGATTTAGCGGTATCAAATGTACGACATTGTACCTCCGACAACATTTCTTCTATACCAATACTAAACCCGTTAGCTTATTACTACTTCTTTCACAAATGTAAAATCCAAGAAACTGACTTATTATATTTTTTGCTTCATGTTTTCCTAATTTCAATTTGCTCGTGGGAAAAAAATTAGAAAAAGAGAAAGTTAAACGCGAAACAACACTGTCGGCGAAAGATAATTGCAGAGAATGTTCAAAATTAAATGTGTAAATTCTAACTTTTAATCATTGCTTCATCGATGAACTCAGAACTATGTAGATTGGCTTGCTGATTTGGGTGTTCTTTACGTTTTCTTTGTGCCTCTTGCTCTTAGTGTGTCATTGTAAGGCAGTTTTCGAGCAGGAAGCATTTTTTATGAGGCATACAATAAGATTTAAATCTGCTGTCTTTTCTGAGCATCTTGAAAGACACCCGTTTCGTTAGCCCATCTGTAACATGCTGTGAACAAATATTTGCTTCTTATTCCTTTTGGCAAAAAAATGAAACGACTTTTGGCTAAATATTTTTCGTCTGAGATTACACTCCAATAGCTTCAAAGTCGGATTCTGATGAAATTTGTATGATAAAACTTAAGAGAATTTAATCATGCTGTTCTTGTCTTTATAAAATGAACTTCAAACAGCAGTCATACATATAAAATGCCATTAATCTGCTATAGACTCAATTCTGCAAATCAGAATTTCTCGATTATTAATCTAATCTGCTGTCTCTCGTTCAAGTTGCATACTTAATGAAACTGGCCAACCGGCTTCAAAAGCTATAGACAAAATATTTTCATTGTGAAATGATAACAAAAATCTGGTGGAACTTTTGAAGCCTTTTCAAAAATATTATAAATATCTATTCTATTTTCACCTTATTCTTTTTTCCATTTTTCCTTTCAAGTTTCATTTCTTTCTTTCATCCTTCCAAAAGCTCAAATTTCCTTTAGGAAGAAAATTTTCTTCTGTGTCCAAGCAGCACTTTGCCTTTTTGCAAACAATCGTTCCTTTCAACGGCACCATGTAGGTAAAGTCGGAAAATAAGATCCTTGTTTGAATGTTAATAATGGAAAGGTTCTGTGATATTGATTACATACGGGTTTTTTTGCCTGAGATCTAATAAATAGCAACTATGTTTACAACACATTGTCGGCTGAAAACATGAGCTCCACTTTAACTGATTGGTGATTCCAGGCTCAAGTTTAGACTTCGTTTTCTTTCCCACTAGACAAGCGTGTTTTCCAGTCAAAGTGACTAACGCCTTGTTTACTGCAGCTAAACATTCAAGGGATTTTTGTACAACCAAGGTCGGTCCTTGTCATCTCAGAGAGCTTAATCAAATTAACCAGGCAAAATACAAAAAGTTTACATTTAATACAAGGATAGAGTACAATCCTGCCTGAACATTGGATATATTATGCGTAATTAGCTCATATTTAAAGCAAGACAAGGAAATGTCTGGAAAGAAGTCACAACAAAAACTCTGCTTTCCTAAACCATTTTCTGGTTTTCCCTTCGAAGAAATTGTATTTGCATATATTGAGTTTGTAAAGTTGATTGATGGATAGTTCTGTCTTTCCATACAATTTTGATATGCTGAATTTAAAAATCGCATCAAATTTCCACTATCACATATCTATCTACTGAAATTTAGTGCAAGAACATTTCTTTAAGGAATGTCAGTCTTGGTAAATATCAGAATAGAGTAATACAACCAAGAGACTTTTCAATAATATTTAGGTAGTTCTATGTCAAGAATCAGTATTGTAATAAGTATTGCAAAGTGAACACAACACTGAAGCTCCTGTACAACATTGATGTTGGTATGGATTCAATGAAGTAAAAACTTTCTTTTGCTAGACTTTCTGCGATGGCAAACAGCAATACAATCTTCTCCTAAACTCCAACAGTATGCTATACAAGAAATGTAATTTTATATTCATGTTACATCCAAGTGCATGAAAGCTTTTGATTAAGTTGTCGACCAGAGGAATGTAATCATCCTGCTTCCTATTACCTGAGAAATTTATGGCAACACTAACAAATGATTTCCATGCATTTGCTTCTACATCATTCATAGATAAAATGAAATTAGGGTCCTTGATCAGTTTTCTAATTTAAGGCCCATCAAATATCCCTGCTTTGATTTTTTCTTCGCTTAGACTTCTAAAGGCAGCTTTGATGAACTGGAAACAGTTTCCTTCTTTGTACAAGGTTTTGACAAATTGCTTGATAAGATCTAGTTTTACATGAAATGGTGGGAATAGTATCTTTTTCCTATCAACTAATTGCACATTTGTGATATTTTTATCTTCAACATTTATTTCCTTTCTAATTGGCCACTCTTTCTGCATCCAATGCTCCTGTTTGGCTCTGCTATCCCAAATACATAGAAAGCATGGGTACTTTGTATAGCCGCTCTGTTGACCAAGAAGAAAACAAACCATTTTTAGATCAACACATATGATCCATTGATGTTCAGTGTACCTAATCAGCTCCAAAATAACTTTGACACTCTCATATGTCTCCTTTGCTCTGACCAAATAAGCAACAGGGGTTCAACCATACTTATTGCCATTATGTAAAAGCACATACTTCAAGCTTTGCTTGGAACTATCAATGAACAGCCTCCAATTTTCTTGATTAAACTGGACTATTCCCATCTCATTAATAAGATCTGGAATATTATCATAGCACACAAAGTTTCCTTTATTGTCAAAGAATCGCAAGAACTTCCTCCCTCTAGTTCTACAGAAGGACATTTTTTGTCCCTGGAAGTGGGAGGTTGTTTTCTTTAAGCCTATAAGCTAGAAGCTCAGATGATTCTTTTGAAAGGAATAGACCTCGTACCAAGTCATTCAATTCTGATTGCGAGAAGAGTTGTGGAGTATCTGCTTCTATTACATAGTCTTCATCTTGGCACTCATAATTTCCAGTTGATTCACCCTTTGGTGCGTCATCATTGTCGTTGTCTACCATGCAAAGATCCGGGAGATTTGTGAAAACAGGGACAGGGATATTGGTACAATGCAGCACTGGTCTTATAGCTGATTTTCAACTAGCTTCGTTTTTGGCATCAAATCCTTTTGTTTCAACAATGCAAAAATACCAGTGATTTATGTGGTTCTGAGGCTTTCTCCATATCATAGATATTCCAAAAGGAAGTCCCCTTTCGTTTACCCAGTGACTAGCTCCAAAGATTTGCTATACATGTTGCAGAAACAATATGGGGTGCTCAAGAATTCTCTTGATTTCCTAATTTCATTTTGAAATAGGCAAAGTAGAGTTTCTTTACAAAGTCAGTTATCTTTCGTCTTTGCTTCTGCAGAGTACACGATCCGCAAATATAACAAAAATGGTCAACATCATTGATGCATTTTCTTCGGCGATCCCACTCACATTTCCCGGCTTCCAGCTCCTTCATACCTCTTGATGATATCTTTCAATCGTCGCCTTTGTCTCCCTCTACTTCTTCTTTCAGTTACTTGTATTTCCCAAAATGATTTTCTTCCTCCTCCTGCTTTGTACTCATTAACATGAGGCCTCTCCTTGTTTGTTGGCGTTTGACTTGAACAAATCGATGCTTGAGGAACCACAACGAGGCTGAAATTGTCAGAATAAAATGGCCGCTTTGACCTAGACACAAAGTATGTCCTAATCTGGTGGAAGAGAAAATAATTCCAGGTGAAAATAGAAGGTCAATATTTTATGACTTGGACATTCAAGATTTAAAGTAAAATAAATTGATTGTGTAAGATACCTGATGCTGGAAATTCAGTTGTTTCTATGTTAATGTGCTCAGCCGGAAGTATGCTTCTGATAGGGTGTAGATTTAGGAAATGCATATTATTCTGCTTAACTAACTGGAGAAAGTAAATGTCAATTAAAGAAGATAGTGACGAACACACACGGCTTCTTGCGATGGAAGGTGTCCTGGATGAAAGCCACCTAACAGGTGAAGTTCAGGTACGTTAAGATATGGCATATTATTGGTGTGCGATAGCGTTAGTGAGGCCATCATAATCAATATGCTTGTGGCAACGAAAGCTTTCGCAAAAGTTTAACTTTTAAGCTCTCTATGAAAGCAGAATTAGGAAATGGCTTGAATGAAAATTAACTCGCCCGTAAGAAACAATTGCAGCTGTCAATGTGTAACGTAAAAAGATGATTTTAGAAACTGCTAATTTAATACAGGAGAAAAAGTGTAGATAAACGGCTTTTGTTCCTCGGAAATATAGTCTGGTGTTATGATTTAGTTTTCCAATTAAAAAGTTACCTTGTTTTATATGCAGGTGTTGAGCACATCTCTGTGTTAAATCCACCTGTATTTAAGGCATGGTGCAGTTAATGCAAAAACCCCGGAAAATCAACAAAGTATCGCTTGTTTGATTATTTTTTTGTTCTGTGGAATACAGTTAAGAATCGTAATTAAACTGGTTCCTGTAATTTCTTTTTTTCAAGTTTTTTTGGAAATCGGCAGAGGTGCCCGACGTTGCCCGGGTGCATAGTTTAAGGGTCTCTTAAGGAAAGCAGAGTCCTGTCGATTTTTACGACTTCCAAAATAGCCTACAGAGAGACCTTAGAGAAAGAAAAAAGTAGCATCAATATATATTGGGAAGAAACATGCTTGTCTCTTGTTTACTTTAATACTCTTTTACTTAAAGAAGAAAGCGTAGTAAACCTGGGCATATATGATGGATCTGATTACTAGCATGATAAATACGTAACAGAGGAGCGCGTATCAAAATAAAAAATATATTGTAATTTTTTTATTGTTGACGATAAGTTGCAAAATGTTGGTTTATTCCGAACGGAAAATTATGTTTTACTGTAGAATCATGTAATACTGTTTTGCAGAGAGTGTTTTGTAGGAAGACTGCTCTCTGATCCTAGCCTTTTAACTTGAGAAGAAAAGTAAATGAAATTCTATTTCCAAAACTGCAGAAGAGCTGTAGATCTTCTTTATTCTCTTTCAGCTGTGTCTTTCAGGAGTCACTGCAGTACATTGATTATTTCCTCTGTGCTTGGTCAGTACAATAATACTTCCCTTTGCACCCCACCTGCTTCCACAAAATATTGTCTTCATGAATCTTCCCATGGGCCAGCATAGCTAATAATGCTTGTCAAAGGATGATGTCTTATACTAAATTGTGCTACAATGAGAAAGTTCAAGTATCCATTTCTATTCAAGTACTTAGAAGTTAAGATTTCAGGAAGATTTTCAGTAGTGTTTTGAATCCTGGCAAGTCAGTTTTTCCTTCCCCCTTTGGTGGTCTTTAACTTTCTCTGCCCCATTGAGAAAAAGCTGATCTTTTTGCTAGATTGTTTTCTGCCAATTCCTCTCATTATGATGCTAGTGTTTCTTTGCTGGAATTTTTTTTGCAAACTGATCAGATTTTGGAGTCTGTCATCATAAATCCAAGACTGGTTGCAGAGATTATTCATTAGTTTGATCAATCTAAAGCTCTTGGTTTTTATTAGATTCCAGTAGTTGTTTTAAATGTGTAGTTCTAAGCTATCACCCATGCTGTCCAAATTTTTTAACCATTGCCTGTTAGAGTCATGTTTTCTACCTTCCAGGAAAGTTTCTGATGTTGTTCCTGTCTTCAGGAATGTTCAGTAGTCACCACATAAGATGCCACCTCCTAACATCCCAGTTCACTTAACATCCCGCACTGTCCAAAAAATGGAATGTTTACTATATAAACTTCACCCACTAAGATCCTGGTTTGTGTAGTCAAGTTTGGCTAAGATCCCGCTTTCTAGAGTGTGATCAAGAAGGGACAAAGCTTTTTTCCAATATCTCAGTTCTTATTTACTGCATGAATCAGTAAGGACAATGCACAGGTGCAGTGGGGTAATTAATCTTGCTTCCCACATCCAGCTGAGAGCTGTCATTGTGGTGTGGGAAGCAAGATTGATTACCCCACTGTACACATGCCAAGAAGGTTCTCGGATACACAGCTCATTGAGTGTAATTATCTCTTGATCAATCAAACACTGCTGCATCTTGAAATTTTCTTTTAACAATTCCACTCAAAAGCAGTGACTCTGTTGCAACAGGCAAGACAAATGTAGCTTTAATGACATTGCATAACATGAGTAAACCATGCTTACTTCTTAGAATGGGTTATTCTGGTCAGGTTTTTAATTGGTGTCATTTATTAGTTTGTCACTTGTTTCTACTAGTGAGAGCATTCACTTCAAAGCTCTGCCAGCAAAGGTGAACAAATCAAAATCCCATCATGCCTGCCCAAGGAAATGCTGTTGATCTAAAGACAAAAATTGAATTCATCAGTGAAGTAGAGGAAGAAGAAAAATTTGGAAAGCCAATTTCACAAGAATCAGGAAAATGTCCAGTTTCAGTAGGACCACTGTAGCAAAGATCGCTAAAATCAGAGAAAACTTCAAAGAGCAAGTACCATTGTGTCGGCTATCCATGAAATGAAAGCGAGTGTTTAAAGAAGAAGTTGATGGTGCTCTGCACTTTTGGGTTAAACAGAAACTTGATCAAGATGCATGATTGAACTTGCCTATTTTGAAAACGAAGGCCACAGAATTGGCTACAGCAATGGGTAATAAGTTTAAACCATCTGATGGATGGTAGAATAAATTCAAAACCAGGCATGGATTAAAATTTAAATGTGAACATGGTGACAAGCAAGCACTAGACATTGCAGCATCCAAAAAGTTCAGATCAATAATCATTCCAAACATTTTTTAAGATTTTAAAGAAGACATATTTAATGCCAATGAAATGGGNCCTATTTTGAAAACGAAGGCCACAGAATTGGCTACAGCAATGGGTAATAAGTTTAAACCATCTGATGGATGGTAGAATAAATTCAAAACCAGGCATGGATTAAAATTTAAATGTGAACATGGTGACAAGCAAGCACTAGACATTGCAGCATCCAAAAAGTTCAGATCAATAATCATTCCAAACATTTTTTAAGATTTTAAAGAAGACATATTTAATGCCAATGAAATGGGAGTTTATTTCAGAGGTCTTCCAGACCATGGCTATATGTTTAATTGTTAAACATTCAGTGGGGGAAAGAAGGCAAAAGACAGATGCACTGTGTTGATTTGTCCCAACATGGCTGGAACAGAAAAATAAAAATTAATGGTTACCATATTTTCTTGAATAGAAGCCGCAATTTTGTTTCATGAAAAATAAATAGAAGCCACCCTTAAGTAGAAGCCACATTAATTTTTTTGAAAGCATAAAATTAAAGCCGGGAATGGAATAACAACGACGTTTTTTGAGACAAGATTTCTATTTCACCTTTGTTAATTACCTTATCTGTTAAATCAGTTACATCTTTTAAATTCTCCACTTCCAAATTTACGTCATCGTCTAGAGTTGAAATTGGTTCAAATTTGAGGTTCCCGTCTGATGTCCCTAACAAAACTTGGGCCTCTTCGGTTGGCTGGCCTTCTTTCAAGCAGTGAATTTTGTTTTCATCACTGGTTGTAATTCCACATGTTTCGAAAGATTTCTTTACAATTTTAGGATCGATTTTCTTCCAAGCATTGATGACCCACTGAACTTGTAGAACATAGTTTGGTGGCTTTACAACCCCACCTTTCGTGTACTCGAAGTCTCCTTTTCGGTACCATTCATCATACAACTCTCGGAAAATCACTTTGAAGGGCTTGTTAATACAAACATCTAAAGGTTGGAGAAACTTCGTGCATCCTCCTGGAATTACACCCATTTCTATATTCATTTTTTTTTGACAACTGTTTAATTTTTTCACTTATGTGACAAAAAGAGTAAAAGAGCCCCATACAAGAAACCTCTTGTTGAAAGCTAAATTTCCCCACACTTGAGAGATCCAATCTTCAGTCAATTCATCGTTCATCCAGCCATTTCTTGAACATTTTACAATTGCACCTTTGATTGTAGCAACTTCACTTTTGAGTTTTTTTCCTGGTATAACAACGAACGGTTTCATTTTGGAGCCATCTGCTTTGACTGCTAAACATACAGTTATTC
>RDPX01000036.1:2322774-2333636 GCA_003991215.1 Morbakka virulenta | reverse complement strand
GGTATCACTTTTACATCTTGCAAATACTTCCTGTCTTTTGTCTTTACCAAAATGTAGTCCACTTGAGTCATAGCTGTCCCAGACTCATAGGTTACCAGATGGATATTCCTTTTCTTAAAAATAGTATTCGCCACCAACATGTCCATGGCAAGTCCAAACTCTAGAATTCTTTCACCCTCCTTATTTCGGTCACCATATCCATTTCCTCCATGGACTCCCTCAAACCCAGATGCTGTTCTTCCAACATGGCCATTTAGATCACCTGCAATAGCAACAACTTCTTTCTCTGCCAGCTTACCATTGACTGCAATGAGACTGTCATAGAATTCATCCTTGACTTCTTCACTTAAGCCACATTGCATTGCACACACTGATATTGCTGTGAAGATTGTCTCACCTATCATCAGTTTAATCAGCATAATTTGATTACTTAACATGTTTGACATCAATCACCTTGTCTATCCATTTCTCCACCAAAAAGATACCTACACCACCTGTGCCTTTTCCATTACCAATCTAAAAGAGCTTGTATGTTGCCTTTTTCCCTTCGATCATTCTTACAGATTTCTCTCTCCATTGTGTTTCTTGGATGCAGCACAAATCAATGTGTCTTCGCTCAAGAAGCTCTGCTGCTCTACTACTACCAGATCTACCTCTCAAACTTCCCACATTGAGACTACAGAGTCTGAAGCTTGTCATCACTTCTTTCGGTTGATGTAGTAGCTTGATAACAGTCTGATTTTGTCTGCATTGAGCAAAAGTCCTACAGTACATGACACCTTCACTTAAATTAGTTCCAGTCTTGTTTATGCAGTTATGCAGGATATCTTTGGATGTCATTTCATAATATGATGAGACAGTGATTTTATAGGCTGGATGCCCCTCCTGACACCATCCCATGAAGGTAGTGGGGACCAGTGTTTTTATTGAGACACCATCTCTAGGTGATTTCCATCCAAGGCTGAAGAGTGCTTCACCTGCCTGTGAGAAAAAGACTATACCCTGCCAGTCCTAAAACTGATATTTCGTGCTTCAATGAGACCAAGCATGGTCTTCGGGATTGGTCTTTTGGACAGTCTCGCTTTATTGATCAACATTAGTCCGCCATCATGTGAACATCCCATTGGCCTTGGTATCTTTCCTCCATTTCCTTTATGTCCTGGTGGAACCTCTCACCTTGCTTACCGCTAACATCTCCAAGGTTTTTTCGGGAAGACATCTAAGTGACTGCAGGAAATGCATTTTGATACTTATATTGCAACCAAGCTTATGAAAGTTTTTCAGCAAATCTGAAATCAAGCTCCTGTAGTTTGGAGATTTATAATTCCCTAAGAAATGCTTGGTAACATCTACAAATGAAGTCCATGCCGCCTTTTCAAATACTGCCATGCTTCCTTCAAAGTTACTGTCATTAATGAGTTTCTGAATCTGGGTCCATCAAATATCCCAGCTTTCACTTTTTCATAGGACAAACTAGGAAAAGTTCATCTGATGTGCTGAAAGCATTCTTGGTATTTGTTCAAGGCTTTTTTTACGAACTGCTTCATTAAGCCTAACTTTTTGTGAAGTGGAGGAGGTACAATGTTAGATCGATCAACCGAAGGTTGCACTATCACATTTGGCCCCCTGGCTTGCAGTTGTGGTCCAGGGAGCTAGTCTTGTTTGACCCAATGTTGATCCCTATCCCTACTGCCCCATAAACACAAATGGCATGGATGTTTGGTGAAGCCTCTCTGCTGACCCAAGAGGAAATTCATCATCTTCAAGTCTACACATATGACCCAATTATGGTCATGGTATCAGAGTAAATTAATTACTTTTTTTTAATGCCCTCGTAGTTTTCCTTTAGAATCACTGAGTGACCTACAGGTACTGCTCCAAACTTGTTTCCATTATGAAGAAGGACACGCTTTAAGCTTTTCTTTGAGCTGTCTATAAACAGCCTCCAATCATTTGAATTGTAACTAGGTAAACCTAAAGCTACAAGAAGCCCACTAATGTCATTACAATACACAAGGTCACAGTCAGTACTGAAAAATTTCAGAAAATCAGTCTCTAGATCTGTAGTACAAAATTTTGAGATCACTCTGAGTCAGTTTCTTCTCACTTAGTCTGGAAAGTAGAAGCTCAGCTCTTGCTTTTGATAAACCTATATCGCATATCAAATTGTTCATTTCAAACTGATTAAGCGGACCAGGAGTGATTCCTGATGTATCCTCAATATTTGAGTGGCTTGAACTAGCTGTAGTATCAGAGCTGGTTTCATGACATCTCGATTCTGGTTGAGGAAACTCTGCAGAATGGGGAACAGGCAGTCGGGCGGATTCTAGATCAAAATAATCAAATAATGGTAATCAAATAGAGTTCGTGGTTGTTTCATGTTACCTCATACATGTGCTTCATATGCTTTAAAGCCTTTATTTTCACTTTCATTTTGTTATCGAATGACCATCCGATATCGACCAATTAAAATGGCCATTACTCCCAGTGTTTGGACCAACAAGGAAGTAAGCACAGCTGATTCAACACATGTGCTGAACACACATTTTGATCCATTTTCTGAGACATGCTGCTCAATTTCTCAATGACTTGGTGTGTACAATATGCAAGACACAATCAATTACACTGGTCTACAAAAAAAAAATTTAATTTGTGCTGATATCCATTTAAAGTGTTTTTATACAATTTTGGTATGCTGATTCCAAATCTGGTATTCATTTTGGCCCATTACGTCAGGATTTTTTTAATTTTGACTTGGTCATTTTTTAAAAAATCAGCTATTTTAGAAAATATTTCAGGCAGTCAAAATATATAAAATTGATGTTTTTGCTAAAATGTTAGACATTTGCACTCTAAACTCATTATGGGCTGGTAACTGTTTAAAACTCAGTTTATTTGGAGATAAAATTACAAATTGAATAGTAAGTTGAAATTTTCATAATAAAATATACGTCATGTTGTCATGTTCCATATTATTTACACTTCTTTTGCTCGTAGATTCTAAATCACATCAAAAAGGGGTTATGGTTAAAAAAGGAAAACAGATTGTCACAATAAGTAATGTTAACACAAGATCAGAAATAAATACAACATTTGATGTTGTTTTGTTTGTTTCACCATAAACCATGCTGCAATGCTTCATTCTATGAAAGAGCTTGAGAGCTGTGGAAGAAGACTACTGTGTGACACATGCAAATGGTTGAGAGCTAGGTTACTTCATTTAATAGACCAGCAGTAGTCTGCCATCATACAAGCACTCCATTTTCCTTGATACCTGGTCTCCATGTCTTTGATATCCTGGTGGAGTTGCTCTCCTTGCTCGTCACTCACATTCCCACAGTTGGGAGGAAACTGATCAAGGTGATTGTGCAAAAAAAGCACCTTGATACTCATGTTTGCTCCAAGGCATTGATATGCATCCAGCATTTTCTTCCCAATTTCTTGATAATTTGCTGACCTTCTGTTGCCAAGAAAGTTTTGTATGACATCAGTGAATCCTCGCCACGCATCTTCTTCAACAGGATTCGTAAAACTTATCAAGTTCGAGTCCTTCGTCATCTTTCTTATATCCGGCCCGTGGAAAACTCCAGCCTTCAGCTTCCTAATACTTAGTCCAGTAAACAAACGGCAAATGTATTGGAAGCATTCTCCCTCCTTATTTAATGCCTTAACAAATTGCTTGATCAGACTCAACTTTATATGTAAAGGAGGGAGATATATCCTGTCTCCTATTTCGAGTGACTCGCACAGCTCCCAATCTGTTTTAACCCAGTGGTTGGTTTTATCATGACTGTCCTACAAACATATAAAACACGGATGCTTTGTATAACCAGATCAAGAAGACCAAGAAGGATATTGACCATTTTCAGGTCCACACAGAGCTTATAGTTATGTTCACTGTATTCTGTACATTCAAGAACTTGTTTAATTGACTCATACGTTTCTTTCAGTGATGCAGAATAGCCAATCGGAATTGAACCGTATTTATTAGTATTGTGTAATAGCACACATTTTAAACTTCGTTTTGAGCTGTCAATGAATAAGGGCCATGAGCTTGCATCATAAGCATGAAGGCCAAGCTTCAGCATTACCGGTCCTACATTATTGCAAACAATAATGTCCTCAAACTCTTGAAAGTGTGGAAGAAATTCAATATCCCTGTTACAATAGTAAGTCACACTTTTCTTTTCACAAAGAAAATTACTTTCCTTCAGGTGCGAAGCCAGCAGCTCAGCAGATTTCTTTGAGATATTTAAATCGCGAATTAGGTCACTCAGATCATCCTGATTGAATAGATTCGGTTCACTTAAATAACCCACATAATCAGCACTGTTATCAAAATCCATGTCTTCACATTCAGATTTAGTTTCAGCTGATACGTCTAACACTGGATCTTTTGCCAATGGTACAACTGAAGCAGGTACATCTAGCAGTTCTTTGAAAGTTGGTACTGGCTGTTCATCTGAGTGTGGTTCCGGTCATCTGGCAGAAGGAATTGATGGGTAGCATATACTTTCTTTTTTTTTTTGTTATATCCAACAATGTTCGTCATACAGAAATAGCAATCGTCAAAATGATTGGTAGGTTCATGCCAGATCATGGGAATTCCAAATTTGAACTCCTTTTGTTTGCCTTTGGTCCAGCGCCGAAGAGCCTCTTTGCAGGCTTTGTAGACAATGTGTGGAGCCCATGGCTTATCCTGATCGCCAAGCTTGATTTTGAAATATGTGTAGAAGGCTTCCTCGTAAAATTCAGCAATTCGATTTTTTGATTTGTTCAAAGGTAAATGTCTTTATTGTTTTTACATTTTCTAGACATCTCTATTTTCTATAAAAATTACATTTTATACAATGTATTTACACCTGGAGTTTACAAATAAAAGTCCCAAAGTCAATATGGAAAATTTTAACACGATCAATGGCATCCAAAATCTATGACACAATCTACAAGTAACAAAAAGATTTGTATTTATACTTTATTCTGCTACTAAAAAACTTCTATTGTTCAATTGACAAGAACCCACAAAAGGTTCCTTTATATGCTCAGACATTGCTGTCTGTGGATTTCAGACAGTTCTGTCTGAGAATTTAGAACAGTTTTGTCTACAAATAAAGTTTGAAATTAACTATCTGTTTTATCATCGTATCTTTTTTATTACCTTATTCAGGAAAATTTGTATAAAGTTTGTTGCACGAAAAATGTTATGAAATGCTGTGACTCCTGAAACATGCTCTAAATTAGTCGATTTTGAAAAAAATCACTGGGTGAATAAAAAAAATCCTGATGTGTTGGGCTAAAATGGACATCAGATTTGAAATCAGCATACAAAAATTGTACAAAAACACCCTCAGTGAATATCAGCACAAAAATGTGTTGACCAGTGTTATTGAACAGTTGAGTTGAAATTCACTAAAAAAAATTTTGGGGGTTGAAGTTTGAGCCAGCCCAAAAAACGTCTGAAACGGTCAATTTGAGGTGTTNCTGAGAATTTAGAACAGTTTTGTCTACAAATAAAGTTTGAAATTAACTATCTGTTTTATCATCGTATCTTTTTTATTACCTTATTCAGGAAAAATTGTATAAAGTTTGTTGCACGAAAAATGTTATGAAATGCTGTGACTCCTGAAACATGCTCTAAATTAGTCAATTTTGAAAAAAATCACTGGGTGAATAAAAAAAATCCTGATGTGTTGGGCTAAAATGGACATCAGATTTGAAATCAGCATACAAAAATGTACAAAAACACCCTCAGTGAATATCAGCACAAAAAATGTGTTGACCAGTGTTATTAAACAGTTGAGTTGAAATTCACTAAAAAAAATTTTGGGGGTTGAAGTTTGAGCCAGCCCAAAAAACGTCTGAAACGGTCAATTTGGCCAGTTACCGGTTCTTAGGGAAAACACTGAGTCAGTGTATTTTCCAGATTGATTTCAAATTGATTTCAAAATATTTTTCTCTTTTGAATGATATAAATATTACTTTTGGCATTTATTTGAAGATGTTTTGCTAGAGATTATAAAAAAATGCACAGAATTAAACAAGAGTAACAATACATAACTGCTGTACATATCTTTTTATATTGTCTATGTAAAAAATATATAGTGTTTTGTACATAAAAGAAATTTTAACATTGAAATTTGTCTTTTGAGTGTGGAGATTGAAAGTTGGGTGTCAATACTGCCATACCAGGCTCCAAATACTGCTGCATACATCATTTAGTATAGATTTTACTTTTGTTTTATAAGCTTTGGTTGCCAAAGAAGCTTGGGCTACACATTTTACTTGATCAGTGTTTTTTCCTGTCAGTTTTTCCCACCTGTACCTTTTCAAAAATGGGTTGGGTCTATGACACTAATTTGCAGTCTTTTGTGATGATTAATTTGTTACACAGATCACATGGAGGGAATATAGTACAAGCTTTCTTTTTTTATTATAGTCTTTTTGTGTGATCAGTGTTTTTCTTTGCAATGTTTTTCTTTGCATTTTATAAACACACACACACACTCTCTCTCTCTCTCTCTCTATATATATATATATATATATATATATATATATATAGAGAGAGAGAGAGAGAGAGAGAGACAGACAGACAGACAGACAGACTCACTGACTTTTGTTTACCATGTTGTAAAAAGCCCCAGACTTAAGTCAAGTTGCCAAAGTGATGGATATGAACTGTTGCAGTATAATGCAACAAGGTTTTTAATTAACTATTTCATTCAATGGAACACAAAGTAGTAAAAAAAACAATATAATATATTGCACAAGTTTTCCCCATGGAAATAGTATCCTATAATGCCCATTTCTTGAAGATAGTGTATTTGTCTATTAATGTTAGTCTTGTTTTATATTTCAGAGAAGAAGCATTTGGAAAGGACTGAACCCAAGAAACTGGTTTAAATCCAAAAAAAGTAATAACCAAAATACTATACAAGAGCCAGTTGTAAATGAAGTTGTCAATAATGAACCTGAAAATGATGAAGATGTTCTACGTTATGGTGCCAAGAGTGTCTTAATGCTCATTGTGCCAGTTTCAATTTGCCTTTTGGTAGTTGTAGCAACAATATCATCAGTCACTTACTATACACAAAAGACAGGCACATACTTGTAAGTATTGTTTATTTGTATTTTAATCATCAGATTGCCATAGTTTTGTTAAGTCCATTTTGTGCTGCAATGGATTTTATACAAGCAATTTTAGCCTAACAACTCATCTACCCCTTGTTTAGAACATGTAGTTATCACTTATTGGGTTTTTGTTCCTGCAGAACCACTATATCAAAGAAGACATAGGTATATGTGTGTATGGAGCTATGTATATCTTTTTTATCTGTATATATCTGTATGTATCTTCTGACAAGAAAATTAGAAAAGGAAGTTAATGGTTGTTACACTTGTATGCAGCTATACAATAAAAACATTAATTGGAAGCAACACGTTACAAACAAAGAATTATACAGAAGCCTACCCAAAGTTACCAATACCATTAGAGTATGCTGACTGTGCCTCGCAGGAGACTGCTTCAGAAGTGCGGAACATGCAGCACTCACTGTGGAAACTGTGCCACAGCTGTAGAAATGTCGGCCAATCTACACTGGACTATGCTACCCTGCTCCAGAAAGACACAGGTCTTCCAATACCTGATCTCCAGAAATTGATGAAGGACAGAGACTCTTGGAGAATGCTGATCATGACTTTGGGTGTACCAGATTGATGATGATGATGATGATGATGATGATGATTATGATTCATATTCTGAGGTTTCAGAACTTAAACTAGATTTCCTACACCTGACATCATATTTGTTATTTATATTTGCATATCCTTACCATTATGTGTAACTTTAAGTTTGATTATAAAATCATGGAACCTCTGCAGTTGAACCTTTATACCAGAGTTTGGTCTTGTTATTTTGAAATACAGTTCATTAAGAATTTCCACCCAGACCCACATTCATAAACCATAACTTGGTTCTGTATTAAATTGCTTTTGAAAGTAGTTAAACAAAAATGGCCCTTTTTTCTATTAATAAGAATTTTAATTGAGGGAATTCCATGGTAACAAAATTACAATTTATAGAAAATTTCAGATGCATTTTGAGGTTTGACATACTGATAAACATTTTTGTGCTCAATCAGTGAAATATAGAAATCTAAAGGGTTTTTGGTGGCTTTGGCGCTTCGCAGCTGGTATAACTAAAAAATATTGAACCCTAATTTTGTTAATGAATGACACATAGTGAGCATATCTTCATCCTTTTAAACTTTACTCATGATGCCTCTGATATCTCCAGGAAATTAAATGTTATTGTTATACTGCAAACTGAAAATGAAAATATGAACATGAAGGTAAAAACTAAAATTTAAGGAAATTTAACTTTTTGTTTGACATCTGAATTAATAGTAACAATTATATCACTTTGTAATGAAATGATGTCAGTGAATAATATTAAAGTATTTTGGAATCTATTAGAACAAACAACTTATAACAGAAAACAAAGTTTCTCAAAGATGTGTGATGATTTGATATCTCAACATCAATTCTCTCTTGGCCTGAAATGTGTATGGTATGACAAGTGCTTTATGTGCTTGAGTTTGCTTTGTTCTTTTTGTGTCTCAGCTACAGCGTTTATGCCCAGTACCAGGCAAATGATATTGCCAATGGTGTGGGCTCCTCCAAGTCAGCAAAGTTGCAATTTGGGGCATCTGGAAATTGTAGGAGGTGGTCCATAGTCTGTGTGGCATTACAGCTGCAGGTGTCAGATGTTGATAATCCTATTTGTTTCATGACAGATTTGCATCTACCAGAACCAGTACATAGCTGGTTTAGACTGTGCCATGTTGTCCAGCCAAGATCGTGGCCAGTAGCAAGTTGTTCTTTGGGAACTACACCTCTGCTCTCAAAAGCTGTTGAGTTTGGTGATTCATCCCATAGTGCTTTCCACATGGTTTCTCGTTGAGATTGAGAAGATGAGATATTTTCATCTGGTTTTGACAGGAAGTATGTTTGGACTTCAGTCGAGTTAGAGGTGGACCATGGTTATGCAATGGGTGATGCTCATCGGTGATTTGTATTAATTGTTCCTGATTAATGGCAGATGTCCTTCTCACATGTAGTGGGGCTATGCCTGACAGAGCGTACAGAGTATGGACTGGTGTGGATCGTATTGTCCCTGTAATTATTCTACAAGTGTTATTGAGTGAAATATCCACTTGCTCAGCATTTGTTGACCTTCCCCCAGGTGGATGGTTTGCTAATACTAGACATACCTGTTCTTTTTCCACATCTTGTGAAACTGAAATACCACATGGCTCATCAAGACAGTGTACATGAACACTCATCTCAAACTGAATTTTCTATAACAAGGCCTTCAACAAAGGATTCTTGCTTTTACTGAGCTAGCAAAAAACTACTTTGGGGTAATACTGTCAATGTTTATCATCTTTTGCTGGTGACATATATAATTTTAAACTGCTACTTTAAACACTATCATGAAAATTGCCACCTGGTTAAGTAGAGATAGTTTTAAACATGCTGTGGAGGTTCTATTGCTGTTGGATTGTTTTAGTATATAATTGGATACAACTTCTTTGTAATGAACTTTGTGTGTATCAGATATAGCAAGACATGTAATACTATGTTTATCTGTTTGTGATACTTGAGCCTCATTACAAGCTTTCTTATACTTGAAACTGTCAGTACTATATTTGCACTCCCTACCAGCATCACAAACTCACCAAGTTGTTTAGCATGATGTGAGACTAGGGTCCATCTACAGTTGATGACAAGGTACTTAGGTCATGACTGATTTGCTCTTCTTCCTCAAGACATAGACAAGTGTACCTTAATGAATTTTGGTTTATTGTGTTGGTGGCTGTTGCAGGTTGTTGTAGTTGTTAGATGCAAGATAATGATGATACTGTTCTTGAAAGATTTTTTTGTTGTTCAATGGCAATTGTTAATGAGTGAACTGGTCCCATTGCATCCACAGCTCTGTGGAGGACAGATCCAGACTAGAGATGCAATAATTAAATCAAGCAACTGCAATAGGCAGTGTTGCTGGTGTGGTGGTAGGTTGGTCTGTGTCTTGACATAGGAGTTCATCTTTAAGTTAATGCATGGTTTTCACAGCAACCAGATTCTTTCTTAACATACTTTACCCTCCCAGTGTCAATAGAGATCGGGTAATGAACGAGGGTCTTGTCTTAGGTCAAATTTTTAAAAACCTGGGGCATTGCCTGTGAGAATGATAGCAACAGGACCATCAAGTAGTCAAAGTGCAATGCATAGCTTGATGAGAGCATACCTTGATCTTCTCCATTGATAAGGTTGACAGCAGTGAAGAAAATGGCAAGTGAACAGCCAAAGACAGACAATGGATTCCTGGTCACAGTAGATGGTACAGGTGTAGGAGTCTTCTTCAAGAGAGCACAGATGTGACAGTTGTTTACCTGTGAGAGTGCAGATTTGAGATCAAGTGTGTAGAAGTAGATGCAGAAGACTTATGTTAACTGAATTGAGTTGGATTTTCAAGATGAATGTGGAGGGCAGTGAGGAGACCTGCTAGTACATGTCTTGAAATGATGATTCTTTTTGTGGTTGGCAAAAAAGGCTTTATGGTGTGGTACTACAAGCATTCCACCTCAGGTAATAGTGCACTGGTTTTTGTGTCTTTTATGTTGGTGAGCTTCTTTTTTCTTTTTTTTTTTCAGTTTTAACGTCATTTTTCCCCCAGCAATTGGGGCTCAGACGGTGCCCTTCAGAGGGACTTTGGATTTGGCAGTGAGGAATTTCTTGGCCGGATGCCCTTCCTGACGCCACCCAATGGCTTTTTTCTTTGTAAAGTTCCAAATTCTCCTCGA
>RDPX01000036.1:2303200-2314823 GCA_003991215.1 Morbakka virulenta | reverse complement strand
TTTTAGCTGCAAGAGGTGCATAGAAGGATAGGCAACCTGTAACTTAGACCTATGGAAAGTACGTTTGGAGGGTGAGAAAATTGAAGTTGTCCAGAAGTTTTGCTACCTTGGTGACACCCTTGGAGCCAAGGGAGGAGCTGGTGCAAGTGTAACAGCAAGGGTTAACAGTGGATGGAGTACGTTCAGGGAGCTAATGCCATTGTTAACCAGCAGAGCTCTGCCATTACCTGCTAAAGGTAGAGTCTACCAGGCATGTGTACATAGCACAATGATGTATGACAGTGAAACTTTGCCAGTGAAAGCTGAAGCTGTCAGCCACATGGAGCGGAATGACATGAGAATGATAAGATGGATGTGCAACGTAAGTCTAAAGGACAGGCTCAGTTCTAATGAACTCAGAAGGAGATTAAATCTGGACAGTATTGGCAGCTGTATGCAGAATAGGAGGCTTCGTTGGTTTGGTCATGTGGAGAGAATGGACAAGAATGCTTGGGCAAGTATATGCAGAACAATCAAGGTGACAGGAACCACTCGCAGAGGAAGACCGAAGAAAACATGGGAGGAGGTGATAAGGATGGATCTGAAACAAAAAGGTGTCAGCAGAGACCTGGTGAAGGATATGATGATATAACTTGGAAGTCAATTTCAAGAAATCGTCCAACACATGCTAGCATGTAAAACGGACTTTAAACCGAATATGGTGATGATTGACGCAAAAGCTACCCCAAAACAGAGCTCTTGAGTCCTACTGAAACATCTAAAGGTACCCAAGAATGGCTGCAAGACCACACGTTTTGTTCAACAAACGTTTTAGCCATTTTGTTGCATCTGTTACAAGCACACAAAGAATCTACATTCCCATTCTGTTCTTGTGTCACGTTTTTTTGTCATTGACAGGCTGAACTATTGTGCTCTTTTTGTAACTCTGGCTAACTTTATAATTGGAGCTCAGTGGTTCATGATGACTTAAGCTGCAATTAGATTGGCAAATACACAACTCCTGCCTTGTATAAACTAGTGCAAAACTGTATTAAACCTAGCTCTAGCATAAACCATTATTGTTTTAGCTTGAGAATATGAAGGCATGTTTGTGTTTAAAAAGGAGAAAATATTTAGAATATGTGTATATTGAACTGTTTGTAATAATCATATTCAAGCCAATGCCCATCACTGATTAACCAGTTGGTAACTGCTCTTTTTTTCCTTTTCTGTGTATTAAATGATAAAACCGAAAGTGATATAATGTGGAATTTTTTTAATGAGTTTATTCACATACTTTATTTTATCATTGCTTTTTGTTAAAATGAAATGATTTTTTTATTGCATAAATTCTATTTGAACCAATGACAAGTTTTTTTGAAATAACAAGATGATGATAAAAAAGAAAAATTAACTTTTCTAGATAATAGCTAGTACCATGATTTATCATCAGTTATATTGTGTTATTATTCTTGATACACTTGAAAAGGATATGCTTTTAGTGGCATAAATCTAAACCCAGTACATGGAAGAATTTTAGTACAAGAACAAAGGGTAAAGTAGAAGATGATTTCTACTTACAACATAAGCTATCTTTTCTTTTCTGCTTTCAGAGTATATACACCATTTCACGAGGAAGGACAGATCAGTCCTGGTGAAAAAGCTGGACAAGCTGTTGCAAATGCTTTAATTGTCATTGGTGTGATACTTGTAATGACTGTTATACTGGTTGTTCTGTATAAATATCATTGTTACAAGGTACTGTATTACCAAATCATAATTTATTACTGACCAGATTTCATTAGGAATATACCCAGAACATTTTAGATTATTGCCTTTAGTGCCTTGCAAAGTTGACTCTAAAGTTTAGTGACAAATCATAACAACTGGAACATGAAGTTCTTAGAAACACCCATGATAAAGTATAGTAACCAATTGAAATGTTGAATGGAAATTTCGGAGTTGTAGTGTTTGCCCAATACCAGTATTCTGGAAGCAAAATTCTTGTTTACAACCCAATATTTGTTATGCAATGGGGTTTTCCATTAGATTTTCTTAAAGGTTAAAGAAACAGGTCAAGGTAAAGTCGTCAGCAGTGGATATGCTTATCTTCAACATTAATCAGATTCCCCTACTTACCCAGTGGCTGCTAGCTAGAAATGCTGCCACAGATGGACTAACATAGCAGATAGCCCGTTTATGCTATGGTAAGAGAACCCCATATTGCCACTGATTAATCCTGGCCACTGTATGAATTAGTGGTAGCCCTGAACTGTACTTTAGTCGTAGCTACTCAATATATGGGAAGGCGCACCTGTAGCAGACATCACATAAGATCTAACTGCTGAGAAGAGTACACCCTGAAGGCTAGTATCTTCTCGCTGGCACTGCAAGACATCTCACCAATAAAGGGACCATTAAGCAGAGTTGGGATACTACCAAAATCATCAAAAAAGATTGGTTGATGCCTTTACTGATACTAGTAGATGCAAGCTCGCACCAAAGTATCAGTGCAGTGCATTGTATTGTATGTAGAAAATTTATATATACATTTGATTTTTCTACAATTACATGAACAAATCATATATGCAGATTTACATTTGTCTGCAGTAAAGTGCACGTGTAATCTTTTGTCCATGAACCTGGTTTTTGTTTCCCTAGCATTATTATGCTATATTATGTCATATTATTGTATTGTTAACTTTTTGACCATTAATAATATCGGCCAGTTCAATTTTGGGGAAAAGTTGAAAGAGGGATGAAACCAATTTGCTTTCCAAAAACGAAAACAAGTATGTTGGAAAGATTCCTAAGTTGGTACTTCTGGTCTTGCTAATGATCAACGCCATAAAGCCAAAAAATAATAGTGTTTTTATATTGTTCAAATGTTCAGATAGTAATTTGGTTATGTTAATCGAGAAGCTAAATGTTTAAATGTCATGGCTTTTTGTAGGGAACCCTTTGAATCCGTGGTATTTTAGCCAAGGGCTTTCATCCAGTGGATGTTTCGATTGATTCGTTTATTGTACGCTTTATTGATTATTGTTAATGAAATATAATACCACAGTTGTGCGAAGGAGTTTTGGAACATGCCAGCAGTTGTAGCAGTAATATCAAAACAATTCCGAAGCTCACATTGAGCCTGAAGTTACCAATAGTTCAACCGAGAAGGTGTTGTCTTTGATATTATATAAAGTATGTTGACGAATGGGTAACATACAATTCTTCAAAAGGCCAGTGAGAACAATAAATTCGTTTATAAGGTTGTGCATGGGCTTTTTCAACCCCAAAGTTTGGTTACCCACACCAGT
Organism: Morbakka virulenta; assembly: GCA_003991215.1. Classification (NCBI taxonomy): domain Eukaryota; kingdom Metazoa; phylum Cnidaria; class Cubozoa; order Carybdeida; family Carukiidae; genus Morbakka; species Morbakka virulenta. The sequence goes on along the minus strand of RDPX01000036.1, from coordinate 2,311,533 downwards.
ATACCCCTACTTGTATAATTATGGATATGGCTGAATGACCCAAAGCAACTTTGTTTGAGAAAATACAATCAGCTACCTTATACTTTGTAGTTCCGTCTCAGATTTCACCTTTAAAAAATACAATACACCACAACATGGTGTTGTAATTAAATACGAGCTGTTTTGTTAGGGCATTTGATGCAACTTGATAGTGGAATTAAGATAGGTAATAGATTTTATTATGTATCCTCCTTATTAACATAAAACACTACCTTATTTATTTTTGTAATGCAGGTAATCTCTGGTTGGTTGATCGTTTCATCACTTATGCTGCTGTTCTTCTTTAGTTATGTTTACTTTCAGTAAGTACTAAGTACTCTTTTTTTCCTTAGCTTTTTAGATACATATTAAAATTTCGTTGAAAATATTTTTTTTAAATGGCAAAAATGTACTAGATTTTGCAGAACTTTTGCCGTGGTTTGCTCCTTATTTGAACTGTTGTTTTATCGGTTGACTGTTGTCATTATTTTCCTGTAATTGATTAAACATGGACAGTACATACTTTTTTTGCAAGGTACGGATTCTAGTACAAAACCTGTGGGAAATGCGGCACAACGAAATGCTTTACTTAAACTGGTTCCCCCATTTGGGTCTCGAGTTTAAATACACACTGTGTAAAACTCTTACTCTCCCTAAAACCAAAGCTATTATCGTTTGCTGAGTAATCTAGTTTTTTCACTTTTTATTTGTTGAAACACCTATTTTAGAGTAAGAGAATATTGTTACTGCTTTAGATTCGGGGTTTGTGGCAAGAAGCTAAAAACAGAACGATTATCTTCCAATATTTTGTAGCCTTTTATAGTATTTCGTAGCTATTTTTAGCCTTCTATAGTATTTTTTAGCCTTTTGTAGCCTTTTATAGTATTTTGTACCCTTTTTTAAGCCTTTTTTAGCCTTTTATAGTATTTTGTAGCCTTTTTTAGCCTTTTATAGTATTTTGTAGCCTTTTGTAGCCTTTTTTAACTTTTTATAGTATTTTGTAGCCTTTTATAGCCTTTTATAGTATTTTGTAGCCTTTTGTAGCCTTTTGTAGCCTTTTATAGTATTTTGTAGCCTTTTATTGTATTTTGTAGCCTTTCTTAGCTTTTTATAGTATTTTGTAGCCTTTTGTAGCCTTTTTAAACTTTTTATAGTATTTTGTAGCCTTTTATAGCTTTTTATAGTATTTTGTAGCCTTTTGCAGCCTTTTATAGTATTTTGTAGCCTTTTTGCCTTTTTAAAATAGTTTGTAGCGTGTATAAATTACAGTAAGTTTGTGAAACTTGTGGCTTATAGTAATATCCTACATTACTGGAATTTACTAGGAATTTTCTAATAGGTAGGTAAGTAGTATGTATTATGCGTTAATTCCAAATTTGTGTACCTACACAATCTTGACGTTTCTTTTTTCTAAATTTCTTCTATAGGGAGCTCTTAAAGGTGTATAACTTTGCCATGGATTACATCACAATGGCCCTGTTTATTTGGAACTTTGGAGTTGTTGGAATGATTTGTATTCATTGGAAAGGACCACTTATTTTACAACAGGCGTACCTGATTTTGATAAGTGCCCTAATGGTATGTTTTCGCATTCTGTAATATGAGCGGTACTATCACGTGGATACACCTTCCTGCATGGCCATATTTTTCTTGATATTCCTTTAATACAGAATTGATAATTTGTTCGTGGTTTTATTACAAACATTTCGTTTTGATGTGCGTAATACGATTTGGTTTTTGAATGTCAGTTGTATGCGAATTCACTGTTTTCTTTGTCAATTTCTAACCTACTAATAGCTTTTCAATTGGATTTTTCTAGTAACGATGTAAGCATTGGGTCTAACAAAAACCAAACATTCAAAAGCAACTACTGAATTTGTTTTATTGGTATATAGGTTTAACACATCGGTCTGAAATACAAACAGGTACCTGTGACCACTAATACAAACAAAAATCTTACTAACAGATTGGTATTACCTGCTATCATGCATATATCATGCTATAATCAAAAAAATGTCATTGTTATATGTCATTGTTGAATGTTACAAAAACGATTTACAGAACTTGAATAGTTTTGGGGAAGTGTTTATTTACTATGCCAAGTGAACTTGAAAGAAAAATAGCAATCTGACTTTTTTTTCAATAGTCAGATTGAATTTGGTGGACTTGTGGACTTTATTGTAGTTTCAATCATTATGAAATGCTCACTCTACATTGACTACTCTACTCTACATTGACTTTAATTGCGGTAGAAAATACAGACTAATGTATCATTTGGCTCCCTACCTTCAAACTTAAGTGGTATCCCCATAATTACAGACAATTCCTAAAGGGTTATTTGCATATTTGCCCTAAAAGGAAGTACACAAATTACTTTATTTGCAGATGGCATTTTTAAAAAAAAGACCAAATCAATCAAATTTAAGTATGTTGAAGCCTCATTACGTTAAATAAAGCCACCAAGAGCATATAATACTGAACCTACATACTCATGCCCCACTTTTCTGTTCAAAATGCATATTTGCATCGTCAAGTTATTGTTTCCCATCATAAGGTCAATGTTACCTGGTGCCACACAGTAACACTTAGCAATGGCCGGTGTGAGTACTGTAAACAATTTAGCTTAATGGCACTTTTTTTAAATAAAGGTTATTTCTTCCACTCTTCCGGAAGCTTGATAAAGGTCTTTCCGACGAAAGGGAACGACACATCTTGATTTATTGTTTTAAACACAGAAGATAACGTCGTACTTTGTTGTGTTATGGTACCAGAATTCTATCTCGTTTTTCACAGTGTTGATTTGTTGGCCACACACCAATGTTTAACTATTTTTACTTTTCAAAACCTGCAGTAGGCAGCACCTCAAGATATAAACATTTTTGTTTTTAGAGTTTTATTGAAAGAATTTTTTTGATTGAAGTCCACGATAGTACATTAGTCGATTTTATGGGACATGGGTTTTGTGTTATGCTAGCTATATTGCATCAGAGAAATTCAATTCTCCACGAACAAAGAGTGCCTCATTCGGTAGAATTATTAGTTGCCTATTTCTGATGAAGCTATTTAGCTGTTGCAGGGACATCCTTGACGGGTTTAGTTATTAAAAAGACTTCTTGCAAGAAGAGAATTGGAGATGGAAATGGAAAGTAGGTGAAGTGCAATTAGGCAAAGAAAGAGATGGAGAGACTGCATAAAGAGAGACGTTGGAGACCGAGATGCAAGAGAGGAAGGTAGTCATGATCGGAAACCATGAAAGAGGAAAACTCGAATGGCTGACCCCAAGACTCATAGGAGTAAAGTGCAAGGAAGAAGATGATGAAAAGAAATTATTGTGCATTCGGTCATTCAGAAAATGGGTGTACACCTAGCATGATCTGAAGTTTAAACGAAAATTTCTGTGTACAACTAGTGGTTATTTGGCAAACACCTGTGAATAACAGGGCGGAATAAAAAAGAATGACTGTAGTCTGTGGAGCGTATAGTGTTAAGAGGGTGAGTAAATGAGGAAAGGGGTAAGGTGTAGAAAGGTTAACTTATCGCGTTACACCCATTTCCTTGCTATCACTATACCTGTATATATCTAGTCATATTTGATCAGGCTTTATTGTGTCGTTTCCGTATTGCAAATAGCGGGAAACAAAAGAAAGTCACATGTTTTTTGGAATGTGGTAAACACGTTTTCATACATTTGATTGTTTAATATCCTGTTTTGAAAGAGCTCTGTTTTGAAAGAGTTTGTGGCTTTCTTTCCTAACACTGACAGTGTTGTGAAAAATTGGTGTGTAAGTATGTTTCAGTTATAAAAACAGTTTAGTGCTAGTACTGTTATTTCGTGTATATTTTTTACAGGTCATTTTGAAACAGTATTTTAGCAAATAAATTTTTTTTCAAAATTACTGACATGATTGATTGTATATAGGATTCTTTATAACCTGCTCACAATTTTGAATGCTTGCTTACAAATTCCTTGTCACTGTATTTTTGCTGCTAGCCAACTCACCCCGTACGGCACACAGTGATGAACAACAAAAATGAATACAATAGAAATTACAATGGTGTGTAGCTTTTGCTGTTAAGGTTATTTTCATTGTTATTAACCTTCATGTGACTCATGTTGGTGAGATAGGGTTTGTTTTTTCCCCGATGTTTGCATTTCCGCTACCCCACATCTGGCTACAGACAACCTCAGTTAAAGTCAAAATATTTGTTTTGCGAGAAATGGGAACTGAATGAGCCTTGTAGCAAGCTTGGTTTTGGCCGGTTTCAATGACGAATATTTTTTGTTTTTGGCAAGTATAAAACAGTCGTACCTAGTCACTTCAGTAGCCTGATGGCGGGAGAAGTATCTCTCGAAACTTAGCTCAGAAAAGGCTTAGGACTCATGGCATGATAAAGCTCTTATTACATCTTATTACTTCAATTTTTTTGTTTTGTTTTGTTTTAAGCATCCTTTTTTCCCATATTAACGTTATAAGCGTTGAGTTTAATACTTGCCAGGCGACTGTGGGTTTTGTAAAAACATGTTTCACAAAGTTACTTATTAACTAAAAAGATAATAGAGAACAGCAGAAGGACTTAAAAATTAAACTTGTTGTCTTGGGAGTTTGTTGTTACAAAACAGTTCACTGCAGTTTAATTGACGACCACAACATTGGTTTATTCTTTCTATTAATAATTTTGTTTCATAGGCGCTGGTTTTCATTAAATACTTGCCTGACTGGACTACTTGGTTTATTCTTGGTGCAATTTCGTTGTATGGTAAGTTTGTTATAGTTGTGCAAATGCCTTAAATGACAAAACAGCTTTCTGATATCAAATTTAGCCCTGAGTGTGTGCATTTAAACTTTTCAAATGGGAAATTACAATCTAGTTTTTATTGCAACTGATTGTATTGGAATCAGTGTTCTTCTTGGCTTACGGATGTAAGTCGTACATTTTCTGTAAGGATTTCTTATTTAATAGGTATTCAAAGCGGATCCAGTCAAAGTCAGCCAATATATAAGCTGACGTCAGCGAAAATAAATGACATGCTTTTTCCTTTTTACAGAATTTCCTTGCATCTGATTTTTTTATACTTTCAATATTGTTTTCTCGTTAGTTTGTTGACTTTTGCTTCTCTGAATTCCTAAATCAAACTTAAAGACACAACGACGACGAAGGCGAAGACTATGATGATGATAGTAATAATGAACTGTTTATAGTAATTATGAACTATTCAGCAATAGTGGCTTCAATGCATTCTTTACAAGAAGCTTTTTTCATCCCAAAATTCTGAAGTGTACAGCGTGTATCGAAGTGTAGAAGAGTTCTTCATGTTCATATACACTAGTAGCACTAAAGCCTGCACGACATGGACAGCATGTAAAAAGTTACAACGGAAAATACCGGGATTTCTATATACCTTTAATGCAACGAATGATGACGGACAGTTTTGAGACAAAATAGTGCTGCTTCATTGAATACTTTTTTATTTGAGAGGCACAAGGAAGACCGAAGACCCTAGTGGAACAGATGGGATAGATTTGCAAATTTGAGGCAGAAGTGCTTAGATTTAAATGTGCCGATGGTTGGGCCATGTTTGCCATTTGTGCGTTTTTCATTTGGATAAAGGTTTGTTTTGACTCCCAGGCATAACTTAATGGCTTAACTATGCTGCTGGTGTTGGTAGTGGTGGTGGTGTTGGTAGTGGTTGTGGTGCTGCTGATGGTGCTGATGCTAATGGTGGTGATAATGATGGTAATAATAATGTTTATTGCCACCTTGTCTCACGCATTTGGCCATTATGCATGCTCAAGGCTTACGCCTACGAAAATAGTTGCCCTGGTGGGTTTATTGGGTTTTCTATACAATACCTTTGCGTCAGTTTGATAATGTATGTTGCAGCAGCACTTAGTAATAATATGCAATTAAGTAAATATTATTCCCATAATAGTGAGAACACAAGATACAGTGAAGCACGGCCTTGATGGATTGTTAAATAAACTAGGAATGAGTGCTGACATTGAATTACTACTGAAAGTTGGTTTCTTAAGTGTTCCACAGATTTTGAGAAAAACTCGGTACCTAAAATTTTTGAAAACCATCGCGAGGTTCCTTTTTTTTGTAAAGGGTAGACCACAGAAGCAGTTTCTTTGGATAGTATCATAGTCGCATAATTGAATTTATCCGTAAATACATAGTACTTTCGAGAACTCTTTTCCAAAGGTAGGAGTAGGGTGGATTTTGTGGAAGATTGCGTGTGGGGGTCTTCTGTCTTAAAGCGGAAGCCCTGGATAGTTTTACTGTACGAGAATTTCGTAATATTATAAGGGAAATAATAGAGAGTATTTTGTTTTAACCAGGACGGATGATGAAAGAAGCGAAGGGTAATGAATATAAACCTTTGACGATTTTGGGAGATTGTTACAATTTTTTAAAGGTTAAATGAAGGGAATTTTTAAAAAAGGATATTTAAGACGGCATTAGCTAACTTGAAATTGAAATATTTTAATTAAATCTGAAAAACAAAATATTACTAATTAACAAATGGGCACTAACATTGTTGAAATACGATCTGTGGGTGATAATATGGACCGTGGAGGAGCGTCAGACTATGGATCGAAAATGCAAGGGGATGAGAGTTTGTTGAGCTCTTCACTCTTTAAGTGATCTAAACTGAGAATATCTTTTCGAGGGAAAAGGTGAAAAGGGGTGAAAAGGTTGTAAAACTATGTGTAACTCTACTGGACCACATTTTCACTGACTCATAGACTATGCACTTATAGTATTATTTTCTTTTATGTTTATAGTTGTAGTGTAGGTGTGCTGTTCTCTTTACAGCCCGATAAACAGGAATCTAAAATGTGAATAGGTCCTTTGTTAATGTTATATTTAATGTTGCTAGCATATATCGAACATATATGTGCAAGGGAAAGCCGACTCTGCAATGTGCTTTTGGTATAATTGCAGAGAACAGCCTAATAATTTCTCACAACAAATTTGCGACTTCAGTTGTCAAGCTGTGGCAGGGTATTAAAAACCCGTCTTTAGTTCTAATGCTGGTTTCCATCGCGTATATGACGTCAGCATCTGATAGCTCTCAAATTTTTCCTTGAATACCGAACACCCTGATCAACATTTAACTTGACTGGGGAGAGGTTTCTCTTTTAAAACAGACTGTGATAGTCAGGTTTAATTCGTACTTCCACATGTCTTTAAAAGCGGGCATAAAAGCCAGCCAAGAGCTTAAGTTACGAAGTTTTGGGTGGGTAGAGCAAACAAAAAATTTGAATTCTTTTTCGTTTTCCCTTACGGCCGCTTCTGATTTGCTCTTATCTTATCTTATCTGATCTGATCTTATCTTATCTTATCTTATCTTATCTTATCTTATCTTATCTTATCTTATCTTGTCTTGTCTTGTCTTGTCTTGTCTTGTCTTGTCTTGTCTTGTCTTGTCTTGTTTTATCCTGCCCTGTCTTGTCTTTTTTTGTCTTGTCTTGTCTTGTCTTACCTTATCTTAATTGTCTCATTGCCATCATTTTCCTAATTATCTGCTTTACATTAATGATTGCTACAGTTTTTGTTAAACTGTAGTCAAGCCATTCCATATCTGAGAAGATGAACTCATACTTTGCTTAAGCCTGCTAAGTAAATATTTAAAATTATTTCTCAAAGCGCGAGATGTTTGTTGTTAGCATGTTTTTTTACTCTCGTTTTGTAAGTGATATTTGGTAGGGTACATGGTTTTGTCTTGCCAGTCAATTTGATATGATGTGTATTGCACCTTTTTTTTGTAGATCTTTTCGCAGTCTTGTGCCCCAATGGACCATTGCAAATATTGGTAAAAACAGCTCAGGAAAGAGATGAACCTCTATTTCCATCATTAATTTACTCCTGTGAGTAGCAAAATATTTAAGCTTGTTTTACACAATGCAGACCATAGTATACAACCAGGAATAATTGTATGCCTTTTACGTCGAGACACGTTTGTTTACCCTATTTCTTTAATTTCATATTATATTTCTTTAATTGTTCCCCGCACTGAAGCTTACCGAAACAATACTTTTTTGTTTTAGCCATTTGACCTGGTTAGAGTCACTGGTAATAACGTCACTACTGCTTTCCCTCTCTTTCCTTACTCTCTCCCTTTTCTCTCCCCCCCTCTCTTCCCTTCCCTCTCTTCCCTTCCCTCTCTTCCTTTCCCCCTCTCCCTCCCCTCTGTCCCCTCTCACCCTTCCCCCTCTCCCTTCCCTCTCTTCCTTCCCCTCTCTGTCCTTTTCCCCTCCTCCTTCCCCTCTGTCCCTTTTCCTTCTCTCTCCCTTTTCCCTTTGCCTTTT
>RDPX01000036.1:2239838-2284994 GCA_003991215.1 Morbakka virulenta | reverse complement strand
AGAAAGAGAGATAGATAGAGAGATAGATAGAGAGATAGATAGAGAGAAAGAGAAGAGAGAGAGAGAGAGAGAGAGAGAGAGAGAGAGAGAGAGAGAGAGAGAGAGAGAGAGAGAAATAGATAGATAGATAGATAGATAGATAGATAGATAGATAGATAGATTTACCCTTACCTCTAGTCCTCTTTTGTTATTATTTTGAATAACACCAAAATTATTTATTAAGAGAAACTAAGGAATGCATTTAGTTTCAAATCCAAAACTTGTTAACAAAATTCAGGTCCAACAGAAATTATGGCATATTTATTTAAAGAGAAAGTATCCGGGGTTTGACGCATTGGTACAAAGGCTTCTCTGAAGCTTCGAGTGTGCCTAAAATTAGTCTTAAGGGAATATAGAAGCTGATGCTGCCTAATTGTAAGAAAACTTCCTTGAAATAAGTTAGCAAATGGTAAATATACAAAAATATTCACACACCAATGAGAAGACAAAACAAACCCATAACGTCCTGTATGAAATTTATGGGCCCAGAATTTGGGCCCGGAAATAGGTATATGGAATGAATACCCGTTAGGATACCACCCTGCAGTCTGAGACCAGTAGCAGTGTTTTGAACCTTTAAATAAATTTCGACTTGTGGCTCTTCTTAATTCTTCTTAATTTGAGCGAACTCGAACTGTGTTGACTAGTTCTCTCCATGTGTGTCTACCCTTCATACATTCTAGACCTCTTCTGGGTCCATGTTTGTGTCACGTTTGAGCTGGTCGATGTATGTAATTGCAGATCTTCCTCTTTTTCTTTTGCCATTATTTGGATGCCATAACAATACTTTATGGAGAAGTTCATCATCCTTTCTCCAAGCGTGTCCAGTGCAAACCAGTCTTCTGGTTTTAAGGGTGGTCGAGACTTTTGGTAAGTTTCCATATACCACTTGTGGTAAATCTAGTAAATAGCACAAAAAACAAGTCCTGGCTTCCTCATTAAAAAAATTTCCTTGGGAAAGGTAAAGTTTTGATATTCCATTGGCAGACCGATTGTAAGGAGAGCTAAATACATTCATTGGTACCATATTTTTGCCTTTTCACAATATTTCCTGTTTTAAGTACTTTAACGTCACTGCGCAAGGAAATGTTTCAACAGAGTACAACTTTTTGTCATGTAAATTACTCCATTCTAACATGAAAAAGAATCACCTACTCTATTTAGATATCTATTTAGCACATGGCCATAAAATGACTTTCCTCAGAGTGCAATAAGCTTTATACTGGAATGCCTTGTCTTTAAGTGTTCATTTCTTCTGAAAGTAATTTACGGCACTGAGAAACCCAATTTAAAAAAGACTAGAGTAACACATGTTGTGATTAGCTGTTACAACAGACGGTCCTAGAAAGCTGGGGACTCGATACCTCCTAAAGACATGGAGGTACCTCCAAAGGAGGTCATTAGAGTGAGGCATAGGATGATTATATGGTACAACAGTACACTATTAGAACGCCGAGGGCATGCTACTTCTTAGAAGCACTATAAATAGAGATAGATGGATAGAGAGATAGATAGATGGATAGATAGATAGGCAGGTATAAATATAGATATGGAATGAATGCCCCTTAGGATAACACCCTGGGGTCTGAGACCAGTAGCCGTATTTTGAACCCTTAGGCAAGTTAACTATTTCCACTGGGGATAAATGTAGTAAATAGAACAAAAAACAAGTCCATATGTGTTTAGCACATGGCCATAAAATGACTTTTCTCAGAGTGCAATTAGCCTGATAACAAAATGCCTTGTTTTTAAGTGTGCATTTCTTCGAAAAGTACTTTACGACACTGAGAAAGCCAATTAAAAAAAGACTAGAGTAACACATGTTGTGATTTTATGTTACAACAGTTCGCTCCTGGGAAGCTGCGGACTCGATACCTCCTAAAGACATGGAGGTACTTCCAAAGGAGGTCATTAGAGTGAGGCATTGGGTGATTAATTATATGTTACAATAGGACGCTGCTAGAAAGCTGGGGACTCGATACCTCCTAAAAACATAGAGATACCTCCAAAGGAGGTCATTATAGTGAGGCAGTGGGTGATTAATTATATGTTACAACAGTACACTATCAGAAAGCTGAGGACACGACTCTTCTTAGAAGCATGCAGGTACCTGAAAAGGGCGCTACTAGAGTAGGTCATAAAGGAAGACCATGTTAAGGAAATGCTCTTTGAAAGCTCGGGACATAATGCCTCTCATGGACATAAAGATATGTCATATAAAAAACATTGGACCCAGACAAAAATGCAGACCGAAAATGGACCTATATAATTTCCTGAATAAAAATATCAAATTTGAAATTAGACTTTTCCTCATTTTTTCTTCTTGAAAATTAAGATAGGTAGCTGGAATATGTGTTGCTCTCTCTTAGATGTGCTCTTGCTACGTTTTTGCCTCTAATAAAAAAATATGATACTTTTCGACACTAAAATATAAACGTTATAAGTTGCAAGGAATCGATATTCGATAGATTGATAGATGGATAGATAGATAGATAGATAGATAGATAGATAGATAGATAGATAGATAGATAGATAGATAGATAGATAGATAGATAGATAGATGGATGGATGGATGGATGGATGGATAGATAGATAGATAGATAGATAGATAGATAGATAGATAGATAGATAGCCTTATGGGGTAGTTAGAAAAAATTACTAAAATTCGTTAGTAGCAAGTAACATTTTAAAACTCCCAAGTGTTGCCTGTTTCAATCATCACTGGCCGTGATAGAACCTAATATCTGACAGTAAAGGACAGAAAAATAAGGACAAGCAAGGTGTATGTAAAGTTTTCATCACAGAATTCTACATAAAATCACTTGCTTTTATCTTTTGTTTCCTTGGCAACAGATGGTACTGGATTGCAAATTTTAGCCAAAGAGCAATAATCCTAAGTCTTTTTTTGGCGGGGAAGGTAGGTTACCAGTTGCTTTCCACGATCAGAATAATTTCCTACTTCAATATTTGGTCTGGTGTGGAGTAAAAGCTTTAACCGTTGAATACGGTACTGGTAGGTGTAACACTCATTTCACTTTAAAAAGAAAACATCCTGTGCAACAGTACTCGTAGATGGTAGATACTCTGCCTATGTAAGTGCATATGTCGGACGTTGATTGAGTTAGTTAACATAATAAACTGAGAAAAACATATTCACAAGATCAAAAATGTACTGATAAGAGGCTCGAGCCAAGGTGAAAACATTTGGCAAGGCCTTCGTTGAAGCTGTCAGAAAATAGCTGGCGTAAGGTTCTCAATTAAAACCAGGTATTATGTCAACAAATTCAAACATAACCAACATATTAATACATATCCAACAAAGAAACTAGTTAAAATAATCTCACTAAAGCATAGTGAAATGTAAATATTTTTTCACAGCCAAAGCTAACGTACATGGTAAACGTTAGACTGTTAAAACTCGACAGTTACACTGACATGACAAGGAAAACAGAAAGAATCAAGCGAAATGTAAATTTTCTATCTTTCCAAATTTTCCATCCACATGTCATTAAACTTAACAAGGCATAATAATGCTAACGTTTTTCTTTCTGACTTATTCTGGCCAAGAGTCACTTGCTTTAACCTTCACTCCAAAATTTGTAGAGTCCTTTAAAATTGCCATCCAGGGATCGAACAGTATTAACAATCAAGAGGAGTCGTTGTAAATTATTCTCTTTATTTCTATTGTCGTTTAATAGTTTAGATAGAGATAAATTGAAAATTATATCCTTTTCTGCATAACGGTCATACTCTCCCATATGGCAAAAAAGCTTTTTGATACTTCTTTTCTTCTCTGAGAAATCAGAACCCTTCATTGTTCCCCTTATTTTACCAAGTAAAACCTGTTTCAAACTTTTACCACTGTGATTTTCGCCAAAAATAACAATTTGTATTTCCTCAGCAGTTCTTGTACCCGGAAATTTTGGAAGCTAATGCTTTCGATTCCTCACTCCTACAATTTATTCAAAGCTCTGACTTGTATTGGGCTTTTCAGGTGATCTGTTGAAAGCTGAGTTGATATATCCGTATACATGCACAATAAATAAATATCTCTCTATTGAACGTCACTCATCAATGTTAATTGTACGTGGGACAAGATTGCTTTGCTTCAGGATTGTTTAACGACTAATAGTTTCAATTGTTGATGATTTTTGTTGTTGAATACAAAGTGTTACGACCAGCTGTTTAAATTGTTAAAAGCCAACAAACGTCATCAGTCTCACGCTTTCTAGAATATAAGATTTATGATATATTGTCATGTTAAACAACTAATGAATTTCACTGTCATTTTCTTACAAATTACTCAAAGTTAGATCATGTTCGTCTCTGAGGCCATTTTATTACTAGCATTACGTTACAAATAATAGGGATTTATCAATCAGCATTAACTGTCTTGGATTTGTAGCAATTTTAAGTGAAAGAGAACTTTTTGCTTCAAAAATGTAACATCAATATTTAATGTCTCAGTAATTATGTATTCACCTGTAAAAACCCAGCTTTTTTCTAAGAACACCTTTTTTTTTAAAGGTACAAAAACGTTTATAAAGTTGCCCGGCTATTTTACAGTCGAATAAAATGTTAGTTGTTAGATGGATCTAACTTGGTTATTACAGGACCAAATTAAGTTATAAAGTTCTATTGCAGCTTGCTTGGGGTGACTAGCCTTTTCTCACAATTACTACATTCGTAAAGAACCATGTGAAGACCGGTATCAAAACCTGTTGTTTAAACACAGTTCAATTCTTGCGATTTTCATTACGTGCTCTTAGTTATCAAGCTGACAAGCATGGCCACTGTTCACATTCTTGGAAGTAAAATTAGGACAGAAAATTGTCTCATTTAAATATTGAAATCCAAAGAACTCGATCACATCATCTCTAGCTCATTAATACGTGGGATAGCTTTCTATTAATAGTAGAACTAGGAGAGGAAATGAAAGTTACGCACCATTTCACTTTTCAGAAACAAAAATTGTTTTGAATGACGAGTGACACAGTAGTTAAGTGACGAGCAAATGAACACCTCTTTGAATATTAAACTGAAAACCTGATAGATAGCTCTGTAGTAGAGCTATAAAACTTGATTGCAATTTGTTCTTGCTATCTGTGGATCTTTCTTTACGTTGCTGTTGTCTGCTGATTGTATTTTAATTTTGAATCACTTCAATCCATAAGCAATAAGAATAACCTTTTAATTTGCCAATGCCGTTCTTAAAGATCAATATTCGATTGAGGCACAAGTAAATTTCGATTCTGAAAGCAAAAAGAACTGGAAACTACTGAACTAGAACATGGTGTAGATTATTATGACCTGTGAGCTCCTACTAAAGTTTGGCAGTATGAATATCTTACTTGATGTGTCAAGAAAAAGTCACTCGAGAGGAATTACTGAGAATTTATTGTATAAACAGCAGGCTATCTATCATATTGTCCCAAATTTGGTCTTGGATTTTGATAAAATTACCTTAAAAACATACCATGCCTGATTTGGAAGATAAAAATAAGGAAAACACTATAATTGACGTCACACAGAAGAATAGTGATCTTATTTGGTGCAGCTGCACGCACAGTTACTTGTATTGATATCGTCAAAGCAACACATCTACCCCAAAACAAATAAACACTTACTTTTTTGAGAGAGCTGTTACTTTGACAATAGCACCTCCATTTTTTTAAATAACATCAATTTGTTTATTCCAAACCGAACACAACATAGACAGAGAATTTTATTTATTTTTATGAAATTGTCAACAATTAACAAAGACAACTTACAATTATTCTATATTTTTTAGGGAAAACTGTTAAGCTGCAACCTCAATGATTCTTAATCAAGATATGTAGTATGCTTAGAGTTGTATGTCTTGCATTTTATGATGCCTTGCATTTTATGATGCCTTGCGTGCTTTCTGCCCCCCTTTTTCTTAATCTGCTGCTTCCTTTCGGGTCTTTCAGAGATGGGATCTATGGAAGACGAAAATGACCCCACTGTTCACCAGGGCTACCATCAATGAAGGACCCAGGGTGTTTAGAATTGTGTGTGAACAGGAAGTCACCACTAGAATCGCTATGAATTAATTAAGCAATATTTTCATGCCGTCACAATAACCTTTACCATAGAATTGGACTGGCCACCATGTCTCATATGTCAGGTCAAACGAAAAGAACGCAGACTGGATAATTCCAATTCAGAAAATAATTTTAAGAAAGCGATACATTTTCGTACAATCATCAGCCACATACTCAAGCAACAGTATCAATTTTAATTCGCGTCTTTCGAGGTAGCAGAATTGAAGGAGAAGACCTTTTTGAATATGATAGCATTAGTTTTTCTTTCTACGCTTAAGCCTTGACTTTCATTACTGACTTTAAATTGTTGCCCTTTTTTCCGAGCGTCATTATTTTTCAACAAAATGATACTTTTGTGAGAAAGGGTCTTTTTGGTTTTATCCCCGGTCACTTATCCTCGGTAAATGGGGCTCAGACGGTGGCTTTCATTGGGACTTTCATTTAGCTTTTGTAAGACAGAATCAACCAAAAAATCTGCTCTTGCAGGACGGTTGCTGCATCATTTTCCCCAGTAACTGGGACTCAGACGGTGCCCTTCAAATGGACTTGGATTTGGCCTGTGAGGAATTTCTTGGCCGGATGCCCTTCCTAACGCCACCCAATGGTCTTGTCTTTTGTGAAGTTCCAAAGTCGCCCGCTCGGGGAACCGAACCCGAAACCTCTTGGTTACGGTGCAGTTGCATTAACTATTAAGCCACAGCTCCTCACCAGATTTTTGGCTATTACCATTACTTTTAATAGCAGGGTTGATTGAAAGAGATACATGATTGTTGTGACCTTCCTTTCTTGTTTAGCTTTGTTCTCTAACATGTAGTAGAATGGATTGTTACAACTTTCGTCATTGGCATTGAAATTGCTTATCAATAGGATAATGACCGTGGACGTCTTAGCAAGGTGATATCCTTTATTTAATGTCATGAATAAAACAGTGCAGATCTTTGTCTACGTTTTTCATGTTTTTTGGAAAGAACCTGCAGCACTCACAGTTTTCTGTAGCGAATATGCTTGATGCAGTACCCGAATTGGAATGTTAATGTTAACGAAAAAATGTATATCATGCTACTAGTGACCCTGTTGTTGCATACAAACATAGTGAGGTACTTGATTTTTGGTTCTGGGGTGTTCAATGATAAAAATGGTAGCCCAAGAACTCACTTGCCATGAAGTGTGCCTTGTGAATGGTCATGAATAATTTTACCTGAGATAATTCACTTCACATCAAAGTCTTTTTCTAAAGTTACGGATTGCTTCAATTTCGCTGCTTCTTTGTAGAAGACGGAGAAGCCTATACCAAAAAGGTTATCGACGATCCAATTTTTAGTAAAAATATTTTTTATTTTGAAGCCCAAAACTAAGGAGCACAGACACTGTTGATTTGATGATTTTGAATTTTCATAGATTCATTGAAATTTGCTTGATTTCAAAGGCAATACAAACCTCTATCACATAGTTCAGTATAAGTAGGGCAGAGCAGTAGTATGTGGAGGGTACTTTACGGCACATTCGTATTTGATCCATCATTTAACCATTTAAAAACTTTTCGCTTGAGATGGTTTAAGGATGGGTACCAAAGGGGAGGGGGTCAGTTTGTTCCTCATACCCAATCATGCCCAATCGTGGCNTCCAATTTTTAGTAAAAATATTTTTTATTTTGAAGCCCAAAACTAAGGAGCACAGACACTGTTGATTTGATGATTTTGAATTTTCATAGATTCATTGAAATTTGCTTGATTTCAAAGGCAATACAAACCTCTATCACATAGTTCAGTATAAGTAGGGCAGAGCAGTAGTATGTGGAGGGTACTTTACGGCACATTCGTATTTGATCCATCATTTAACCATTTAAAAACTTTTCGCTTGAGATGGTTTAAGGATGGGTACCAAAGGGGAGGGGGTCAGTTTGTTCCTCATACCCAATCATGCCCAATCGTGGCGTATCATGTCCTGCTTCACAATTTCGCGTAACTTTAGTTTTGTGTAACTCATAATCGATGTCTAACCACAGGTGAGGTTAGATATCTAAAATGTTTCTTTTTTACCAACAAAATTAGGAAGCAACCCACATAATATCATAATCAAAATAATGCCTATTAGGATTCTTCTCTAATTTTTTCAACCATTTTGGTCTAAGAAAAGCCGTTGTTACCCTCCATCCATAATCTTTAAGCTCAACACAAAGACGTGCAGGAAACCATATTTTATATTCACTTCTATCACCACCCTCTAATTCTGCATGCATAGCTAGTCCAAGCCTGTATGAAGCCTTTAATTTCCGACACAAATTTGACATGCTTGCTTAATTACATTTTCTGACAACTCTCTCCACTTGGTGATAGGTTTTGATTGTTCCTTGTTTAGTTCAAACGACTTGATTGTTGGAAATTCCATTTTGTTTTTTATTACAGAAAGCTGATTCTTTTAAGTCTTTTTTAATTAACCTCTTAAACTGTTTGAGTTCGCTCCAGAAGATATACGGTATCATCTAAAATTTCTGTCATGATTTCATCATTGTTAAAGATAAACTTATGATTATGCTCTCTCTCAAACTGTCTAATCACAACAACCTTTTGAGGATTGAGTCCAACATGAACTTTTGTAAAGTCATCATCAGTAATGACTCGTAATATCACACAACTGCAAAGTGAACACATGTTCTTTTTATCCTATATAAAATTTCTTTAAGTCATTTATTCTGCAAGATCTCGAAGCCATGGGTATTTATCGCAGAGCCCTTCAATTTCATTGATGGTTGTCTGAAGTCTTTCTTCATCATACTCGTTGTCATAATCTACTGTATCAGCATGTCTTTGTAAAGCACGAAGCAAAGCATTGTAAATTTCTCTGATAATTTGAAAACAGTCATCCTTTTTATTATACAAAATTATGTTTTTTTAAATCATTTTCAAAAATGCGTCCATAACTAATCAACCCAAGGCCAATTCAATTTATTCCACATGTGTTTCATAATTCTGTCATATTCAACTTTGATACGATTTGTCTTAAACGATTTTATTTCAGTGTTCACAATTCCCTGATGCTGTAACAATTTGTGAATTTCATAATGAACATTTAAAATATTTTTACGGTTTTTCCCCACAGAACGTCTATCAAAGCATCTTCTTGTATTTCGAAATCCTTCTTTAAACGTAACTGATCGTAGTCAAATTTGATATTAAGATCGTTCAGCTTTTTAAAAAAATATCTGCATGTACAGTGTTGTGTTTGTCTGTCAGAATTATAATTTTCATGGCTATCAATATAAAATATATTTTGAGACCTATCAAGAGTTTCTACACATTCTTTGCAAAATTTAACAAATTCGTTGTCGTCTTCATACGTGTATAGACCTCTTGTGACGTTCTTATGCATCATAGGTGTTGTAACGTAACTCCGTGTACCCGGTAACCATGTATTGTGGTGACATCTATTGTGTCTGATGGATATCAATAAAATGATATCCGGGTATCGACAGTTTCCGGATATATGCTTTTCGTTGAAAGAACGTTTATATTTTTCTGCTGTGAGGTTCCACCTCAAAAACACTAAGAAATAGCTTAGGACAACAAACCTAACATATGGCGACAAGGATTTGTGGAACTCTGAAACCTGTGAACGGATTTTTATTAGTCTGACTTGCTGAAACAGTGGGAATTTCTTGAAATTCGTTGGAAAAACATTTTGTGATCAGAACAAAGGAATCAAGATGGCGGCTTCAATGGCTTTACCGAACTTTCCTGAATTTGACTGTGAAATATCAAGCTCAACTGCGGTACGGTGGACCAAGTACACGAAACGCTTTGAAAACATGATCTTGGCGTTAAACATAGAAGACCCAGCTAGACAGCTCGCATTATTGCTTCACTGCGGCGGTGAAAAGCTTCATGACATATACGACACGTTTCAAATTGTAAAACTGGAAGGTGAAAATGATTATGTGGCTGGCAAACGATACCTGAATGAACACTTCATGCCACAAAAGAACGTGGAGTATGAAACTTTCCTTTTCCACGAGTCTAAACAACATCAGGGTGAGTCACTGTCTGCATACCACACACGATTAATAGACATGGCCAACAGATGTGAGTTTGACGATCGTGACAGAACAATTAAATCTCACATCATAAGAACATGTCTCAATCCTAAACTCAGACGTGAGGCGTTGGAAAAAAACTTATCCCTGACGGACATATTGAAACGCGGACGTGCTTTAGAACTCTCGAATGCACAAGCTGCTGTTATGGAAAGACCGAACATTAATGCTGTATCCACAACGCCGAAGCAGTTCAAGAAGAAACCAACGCAGACTCCGGAATATCGGAAACAGAACAACAACGGACATTCTCAAAAACGGAACAACAACAAACATTCACAACAACATTGTAAATTCTGCGGTGGAAAGTGGCACGACGATATAAAGAACTGTCCTGCACGTGACAAGATTTGTAGTAAGTGCAACAAACGTAACCACTTCGCCAAGGTATGTATGTCTGGTAAGGGGGTTAACAGTTTAACACGAGAACACTCTGAGCTGCATAAGCAACAAACTGATGAACATTATGGTCAAACTGATGAACACTATGACCACACTGGCGACCACTATGACATGTATCACTTAAGTGATGACATAAACATTGACCCTATATTTGTCAACATTGATGTTGAAGGTCAGACAATACCTTTTGAACTAGATACTGGTGCAGCATTCACCATTATTGGGGAGACTACTCTAAACAAACATTTGAACAATGTAACACTTGTGAATATTCCTGATCCTGGCATTAAGACTTATGCTGGTGATAAGCTTGTAATTATGGGTCAAGCTGATGTTATTGTACAACATAACAACCAAACTGTGAAATTGCCTTTGTTAGTAACCCCAGGAGATAAACAGTCACTCCTGGGCAGAAATTGGTTGTTTAAATTGAAACTTGATTGGGCTGAGCAGGTCAAAGGTCGTTCAGTTAACAAGGTATCAGGTTCTAAACTGCAAGCAGTTTTAGATAAACATAATGATGTGTTCAAAGATGAAATAGGTCAGATTAAAGGTGCGCATGCATCACTCCGAGTTGATCCGCAGGCAAGCCCGCGTTTTTTCAAAGCGAGACCGGTCCCATATGCCCTGCGCGAACGCATCGAGAAGGAACTTGACCGACTTGAGCAACAAGGGATTATTCGTCCAGTAGCTTTTTCGGAATGGGCAAGCCCTATCGTACCTGTCGTGAAGACAGATCAGTCCATTCGTATTTGCGGTGATTACAAAGTCACTATAAACAAGGTCTCTGAACTTGATCCATACCCGCTACCTCGAATCGAGGACATCTATGTGCAATTATCAGGCGGAGTATTGTATTCGAAGGTAGATTTGAGCAACGCATATCTCCAGGTTCCATTGGATGAACAATCACAGAAGTTTGTCACTATCAACACAATCAGGGGGTTGTACACGTACAATCGTATGCCATTTGGCATAAAATCCGGCAGCGCGATTTTTCAGCGCATTATGGACACCATGTTCCAAGGACTGAAACATGTATCGGTCTATCAAGATGACATCATCATAACGGGTTCAACATTACATGAACACATATCCAACGTGGATAAAGTGCTCACGAGATTAGAGTCAGCCGGCATGCGACTAAAGCTACACAAATGTCAGTTCTTGCAACCGAGTGTGACGTACCTAGGTCACAGAATCGACGCAAACGGTATTCATCCGACCGACGACAAGGTGAGCGCGATAAACAATGCTCCGACACCATCGAACAAGAAAGAACTGCAAGCATACTTAGGTATGTTAAACTACTATGGTAGATACTTACCAAACTTGTCTACGGTATTAGCACCACTGCATAATCTTCTTCGCAAAGACGTTTCTTGGACTTGGACCAAGGAGGAAGATGACTCATTCAACGAATCTAAGCGTCTTCTGACTTCTGACCGTGTGCTCACACATTTCGATCCCAACAAGGAGATCATATTAGCATGTGATGCTTCGCCATACGCAGTGGGATGTGTTTTGTCACACAAGATGCCTGATGGTTCAGAAAAACCTATAGCGTATGCTTCGCAGACAATGAACGCATCTGAACGTAACTACTCGCAACTCGACAAAGAGGCACTTGCGATCGTATATGGCGTTAAACGTTTCGACCAGTACCTTTTTGGTAAACATTTCAGCATAGTGACCGACCATAAGCCATTACTCACATTGTTGAGTGAGATGAAATCAGTACCGTTGACCGCGTCTCCAAGACTAATCAGATGGTCATTAATGCTATCCGCATACGACTACACAATTGTGTACCGCAAGGGAAAAGATCACTCCAATGCAGACGCTCTAAGCAGATTACCATTATCGACAACAACGAGCTATTCACCAACACCAGGGGACGTCGTGAACATGTTGGAAAACATGGACAACACTGTCATGAACGTAAGAACAATCAGGAAAGCGACAAGACGTGACCCAGTTTTATCCCAAGTACATAAATTCGTGCTAGACGGATGGCCAGCAACGATTGATAATTCGCAACGTGAACAATACCATCCTTACGAGTCTCGCAAGAATGAGCTCAGTATTCAGGACGATTGTGTTCTATGGGGAGCTCGAGTTATCATACCTACTGACTGTAGATTGAAAGTTCTCGAACTGTTACACGACACACATCCAGGCATGACACGCATGAAGTCGTTGGCTCGCTCATATGTATGGTGGCCTAATCAGGATGCGGACATTGAAAACAAAGTAAAAAACTGTAACACTTGCCAACGATCACGACCGTTGCCACCCTCACAACCATTGCATCCATGGGAGTGGCCCGATAAACCTTGGTGTCGCGTTCATATTGACTATCTTGGACCCTTTCAAGGCAAGATGATACTAGTCATTGTTGACGCACATTCAAAATGGATAGATGCTCATATAACATCATCTTCCACTTCTTCGACAACAATCGAAAAGCTGAGACAGAGCTTTGCAACACATGGTCTGCCCAACATCATAGTGAGTGACAATGGTGCGTGCTTTACATCATCAGAATTCAAAACATTCACGACTGAAAACGGTATCAAACATGTGTTAACTGCTCCGTACCATCCATCCTCGAATGGATTAGCAGAACGAGCAGTTCGTACTGTGAAACATGGACTTAAGCGACTCGTTGACGGTAGTCTGGAAACAAGATTATCTCGATTGTTGCTATCGTACCGAACAACTCCGCATGCTACTACTGGACAATCACCATCAGAGATGCTTATGAACCGACGTTTACGTACGCGTATATCTCTGCTGACACCGGACGCACGAGGATCTGTCTTCATGAAACAATCTGCCATGAAGGACAGACATGACAAGCATTCTCGAGAACGTAAATTTGACATTGGTGACAAAGTTTATGTTCATATACATGACGAGAGCAACTGGCTTTCAGGTGAAATCATTTCTGTGAACGGTCCGTTATCATACACTGTTCAGTTGCATGATGGTCGTATCTTCAAGCGACACATTGATCATATCCGAGAGAGGCGTTGCGATTCACCAGATGTAGATCAACCATGTGAGGATTTAGAGCTTCTGAGTCCCGATTCCATACCTACATTTCGTCCACAGCAGCAACAACCGGAAAATCGAGAACCACCACCCGGTGATGTTCAACCCAAATCTGTTCCGGGACGTCTAAGATCTCCATCTCGATCCGAATCGGTTAACCCTGCGCTTCCTGCAAATAACCCAGCGCTACCCGCAAACCCTGCGGCTCAACCGGAATTACGTCGTAGTTCTCGGGTTCGCAAACCAGTCGAAAGACTGAACTTATATCTTAATAGTGATTAAGTACTCTATATAGTTGGACTAGGACATTGTTTATTAAGTAACATTCTACTACACTTAAAGGACATTGAACTATGAACATTTGTGTTGGTACGAACATTTTTTAGATTTAGTTGTAACTTTGTAGTTAACTGGTGATTTTCTCAACATTTGTGTTTCAAACTTAACGGGGAGGATATGTTGTAACGTAACTCCGTGTACCCGGTAACCATGTATTGTGGTGACATCTATTGTGTCTGATGGATATCAATAAAATGATATCCGGGTATCGACAGTTTCCGGATGAATGCTTTTCGTTGAAAGAACGTTTATATTTTTCTGCTGTGAGGATCCACCTCAAAAACACTAAGAAATAGCTTAGGACAACAAACCTAACAATAGGATGCAAAGAGGATTAAGTAAGTAAGTGGTACTTTTTGTGTGTCTATTAGCAGGATAACGTCAGTGTCAACAGATAAAACTACAACATTACTAATTCTGGTTCAAACACAAGCAAGGGCATGAGTTATGACTTAGTGACCAGCCTCTTTAGCTGAATTCGGCAAAAGAGTGATATCAGTAACAAGGCTTTCAACATTAGGTAATACAGTTCTGTCTTTTGTAATGACTAATGTTTTGCTTTCAGAATACTGAAGGAAAAATTCCGTTGCTAAGAGAGTCTTTTATCGATTCTTATTATTACTCACTTACAAAACATTTTCTTTGAAATCAAATGGGAATTTTGTGTCGTTGTCAGAAACAACTGTATCACCTGCCCCTCTGCCATCCGTTGTTTGGTTCTTCGAAATAGTGATGACATATAATATCAATTCGAACATAGTCATTTGCAAGATTAATGATGAGGTTGAAAAGTTTGGCTGAAAAATTCCAAACGTCATTACGTCATATGAATTTCTCATCAAACGACTGAATTCATTGATTAAAACTAATGATAAGTTTATTACTGGTGGTATTCACTTGTAAAACCTATGAAGTGAAGTTGATTTTGAGCTTTGATATGGTGTTGTATCGTTAATGGACAGACTTTGTCAAAGTGACTTACATCTTTCATCTAACCAGCCCAGCCTAAGATAGACAGTTTACTGCCACGTTTTTAATGGGCTTCTTTTAGACGCTTGAGGATTGAATAGGGAGAAACTTTAATGCAATATCTACGTTTTAGATCCTTTACATCGACAGTATTTGAAGTTCCTGAGGTCGCTAATTCATCTCTTAAAAGGATGGAGTCAAAACCACTGCCTTTGATGAGTTTGCCATGAAGAGTTAGCAGGGACTGGTACATGTGGAAAACACCAAGAAGGCACACATAATTGCCAAGTGGTAATGGGGTTTCGTAGTTGAACCTGTTTAGACTTGGCAAACATCGGCTAATCAGACACAGTGACAAGTATCTGTTTCTTGTTGATAAAGTTAATGATATTGGGCTTCAAGAGAAACAACGTTTTTTGTTGATAGGAGGGATGACAAAATGTAGTTTAGGAATAAAATTGTCAGACGACACTTTGGCAGAGTGATTCTCCGACCATGAAAAGCAAACATCAATGTCGGAACCACGGACGCTATTGAACCAATCCACCTCATCGCTCAAAGCTTTTTTGTATAAGTTATCTTCTCCGTTTTCCTTAACAACATTTAAGGTAGAGGTAGGGTAAAAGAGAGGAAAGCAGGCTCAAAGTTATTTTCCTTTTAGAATTCTTTCACAGGTAATAAATTTTTTCTTGCAGAACTCTAGAATCCATGGAAGTCAAAAACTGCATGATTGAAAAAGTGATGCCATACTATTGTAAAAAGACCTTGGTTGATTTCGCATTCAGGTCAATGTTGTCTCTGGCAATGAAAGTGAATAATTCTTCCTCATAGCATTAATCAAGCACATTGTATCTTTCTCCAACTTTTTAAGAATAGAGATTGCAGTTTGGTCGCATTATTTTGAGGCATCACTCAAATGATATACAAATGCCCCATAACAATAATTTTTGTTAAACATTTTCACTGTCATTGTGTATAACATTAAGCCAACATATCTTGATACAAGAGTTTCACGATGCTTCATATGTAAATAATGATTTGATGTAGTTTCTGTTTTTGACTTTTTGAACTCGTGCATAATGATCTGACAAACGGTCAACCCAGATTGGGCCAACTTCTTTTGATTTTAAATCGGTTCCATTAATCAAGGGTGAACACAAGTCTTTAGTAACGCAGGGTAAGAGTCTTCTTCACAGCTTCTTTTGAAAATTAAAAATCAAACGAGTTTTTGATTTCAGCCAATTATGTACGAATAGGAGTGGATATAACAACCTTCAGCAAACATTTTGCCAAAAATTCAATGCTAATCTTAGTTTTTACTATTCCATTAACATCATCCGAGCAGCACAAACTTACTTTCTAATTCACGATACGCTTTTCTTAATGGAATTTAAGTCCCCCTGTAAATAATTAAGACTAGGTTTAAGTCTAAACTAGGTCTAAAGATCTTGAAGAAGATGTTGTTCTTGAAAAAAATCTTACTCAATATATCTTAACAAACGAATAATGATAAGATATCAAATTGTTTACCATGAGCCATTGATTTAATTTACCAGATAAATTGTATTACTTGAAAGATCTGCTAACCTGGAATAGTGCTTTGGCTATCAGTTGGCTCTTACTTCCATTTTGTTATATAAGGAAACCTTTATTGTGAAGCCTGACAACTCACCTTGAACACCCGCATCGACCAGAAATGCTTACAACGTACCTACAAAATTTTTAGCAGATATTTGCGGTAATGATAACAGATATCAAGTTGTAAAGCATTGCGAAAACTGGAACAAGGATAACTTATGTTTTTGATGGTCGATCGTCACCACACCGTGTTTTGTGAAGTAAAGGAAATACAAAAGGGATTGTTCATCCTCAGTAATCCCTTGTGATGACATATCAAAGAAACTATTCCATAGGCTTAAAAAATAGCAGCAATTCATAAGAGGACCTCAGAGGTTTAGTTCACAACAGTTTTCCAAACATGTATTACTCAGGTAAGAAGATATTGAGGTTGATCGATCTTAGTACATTTTTTTGAAGTTGTTAAAAACAAGAAAAAATCTATCAATCTGTTATCAAAGTGTGTCACAAGATATCATTTAAAGACTACACAAGTGTAAATCAGATACCAATAATACTGCGATAAAGCTTTCTTAACCAAAAGACAAGGAAAGTAGTTGCTGGTGATTCTGATTAGCTAGTCTTATTGAGTTAGTTCTGGAATTCAGTTAAGAAAAATTTCTGTCAACAGAAGCTCGGAAATGGTAAAAGCTCAAGGTCCTGAAGGGAAGCCACAAGCTACCTATCCAGAAATGTCATCAAGCATCTGGCATTCATCCATGCATGTGTTTGGAATGAATCTACACTTTGTACGTTCCATTGTGAGGCTGTTAGACACGGAAAAGTTAATTAAAAAACTTATTCTTACATTACTAAAAATGTTAAGCAGTTTTTGCCCAAATATAACTTCTGTAAGGATTTAGGGGCACTAAACATGAAAGTGTTTGCAAAATTTGGATAATAAGTCTGGTTTTCTATATATTCAGCTTTTTAAGAATTACAAATTGTTTCTTGGCGCTCCTGGAATCAAGTCTTGGTGAGTATATTACAACTGGCCAAAACTAATTTACTTACATATTAAGACTCAGTTGATATCGCCAAAAGGTATTGATAAAAACGCTTTGAGTAAAGTGAGGGTGAAAAAATGTTTCTTCAAGGATATTCTAAAGCTGTTGGTAGAAAAACAATAGGTTCTGTTTAAGTTTTTGACAGTTTTCATTTCTTTGTTTACCCAACAGATTTTCAGAGACCAGTCAAAAATTGCTTCATGCTGTATTTTTCCGCCCAGAAACAATGCGGTCAAATGCATTCTTCTTCAGACGGTCAGACTGGTGAAGATGGTGCAGACAAGTACTCCTTCTCTCATTTTTGCTTCCCCCTTCCTGCAGAGATACTTTACAGACTGTCACTTTTCAACTAGAACATTAATATAATTTTACATCATACCTAGTTTAATGTGCAATGGTGGGAACAAAAATTTCAGGCCATCTACAAGAAGAAAGTTTCCGTTATTTTTTGTTCCAGGTTCTAGGGTCCGTCGTGACCAATCTATTTTTTGTATTGAGAATACCAGATGTCATATTTATACAAAAAAAACAATATTAGCTGACCATAGTCTTATCGACAAAACAAACACTATTAAGGCCCCTCACAGCTGTCACTGGCTATACTGTAGTTTGTACGATTCAAAAGCCCCCATAGGCTGTCATATGTTACCTTTTTATCAATAGCATGCACACCTGGTAATGGTTGCAGCTAACTTTATAGTCACTGAATATCATTCAGTGTTAGTGTTGGTGCTCAATGCACATGACATCCACAAGACAGTCTACATTGTCATATGCAGCTAGGTGACGCTTCATTTAAAAATTACATGAAGTAGCCAATAAAATTTTAAAATATACACACTCACATCGTCGACAAGTGAATTCTATCAATGGAGACTTGAACCTAACAATTAGGCTTTCCTTTTTTGCCAGCGTTAAGTCTTTGCCGAAGTCATTCAGTTTACTTTGCAAGATTGTATGGCGTATTTTTGGCAGAAATTTTTAGTGGAAGTCAGCGGCGTTTGACGTTAAAACTTCAGTAATGGTCTCTAACGCTTTGGGGAATAGGCAAATCTTTGCTACATGGTTGTGGGCGCCCGTGAAAAAATATCAGGATGATCACCTTTACTTTTCTGTCTTTCCTTTGATTTTTTAAATGGTTGCAAAATACAAACGTAGCAGTCATTTGGATGAGTACTTGGTTTAATCCAAACCTGATTTTCCTTTCCAACAGCTACAGAAGGTTTGTGATACAGGTATTAAAAGCTTTTGTGAAGAGGACAGCTTTTGTTTTAGTCACCAGCTTTGCACCCAAAATAAAGATTTTTATTTCGATTTTAACTTTTTTTCCCCCAGTAAATGGGGCTCAAACGGTGCACCTCATAGGGACTTGGATTTGGCAGCGAGGAATTTCTTGGCCATGTGCACTTCCTGATATCAACCAATGGCTTTTTCTTTTGTGAAATTCCAACGTCCTAGGCTGGTATCGCACCCGGAACCTCTTGGTTACGGTGCAGTTGCACTAACCATTAAGCCACAGCTCCTCACACCCAAATTAAAGAAAATCTCTTAAAAAGTTTGATGGTATTCTTTTCCCTGCAGTCTGGGTAGTTTAGTCAGAAATGCAAAAAAAATCATCAGAGTTTTTTAGGCAATGACAAAAAATAATGATTATAATCATCTTTTGGGTCATAGTAAAATTATTGGCCTTTAGTAAAATAACATGTTTCTGATTTCGAGACACTATTGTTAAGTGACTGAAAAAAATGGTCAAAATGAAGCAGCAGAAGCAAATATTACACCTTACTATATTTAAGGTGATACGACTTCCTAAACGATTGTACTTATCGTCTATTTACAGCCTAAAATCACTGGTCCCAAATACCCTTGGTCTTAGTTTGCTTACAGGAAGTGAGAAAAATTGACTTAAAGCATATCTAAAATACCTAATCTTAACGTTAAAAATTAAAGTCATTTCCAAATTTACCCGTCCCAAACTCATAAAAAGTAAGACAAAAGCAAATTCTTTGTAGACCAGTGTTATTACAGCATACGATTGTTTGATATACGGTTTATCGAGGATAATTTTCTTCCAGATAAAAGAGAATACATTGAGTCAATTTGTCAGTGTCTACAATATTTCCTAGTTCTTCTGTGTTTACAAAGTCTCAACTGACTTCAGAGCGTCACGGCTAAGTACACGCAGAAAAACGTCAACATCCTCATGGGAGATATCAATTCTAGATTGAACAAGACAGCACAGGATACGAGGAAGTGATAGAAAGACGAGGAGTGGGGGAAATATACAAGAATGACAAGAGATACGGAGATTTCTGTGGAATCAAAACCCTGGTCATCCATCAATGGTATCACTTTCTCCAAGAGGAACTACAGAAGGCAGGCGGGGCATCAGCAGACCTAGTGACAGTAAACCAGGTTGACCACGTCTGTATGGCAAAGAGATTCAGGACGTCTCTACAATATATAAGACTGAAATGAGGAGCAGACGTTGCATTTGACCACCACCTACAAACAGCTAAGCTAAAACTGAACTTTAAGAAGAACTAGATGGAAGAAACAAAAGGAGGCAAAAATACAACGTCAGCCTACTGAATAATTCTGACAAGAGTAGAAGTCAAACGATCTCTCGCCAATAAGTAAGAGGTACTACAATAACTACTTGAAGAAGAAATCGTTATTGAGAACATGTGAAATAAAATAAGTGGGACATTCATGTCAGCCTGCCAGACAGTACTGATCCCTAATTTAGAAGAAAAAAAAGAATGGATATCGACCGACACGCTGTCAAGATCAGAAAGAAGAAGCAGAAGCAAGTCAGAGTAAATTATAGCCAAACAAGAGCAGCAAAGGTCAAGCCACAAAAAGAATTGACAGAAGCCACAGAGAAGTCAAGAGGAGTGCAAGAGCAGACAAGCTCAATTACATCAACAGTGTTGTAGAGTAAGACGAGAAAGTAGCAGCCAGTGACATCAAGAAGCAGCTGTACGTGACTACCAAGAAACTGTCAGGAAAATACAACAGGTTCGAGCAACAAGTTAAGGACAAGAAAGGAAACAACATCTTGAGGACAGAAAGACTACTCAACAAACGGCAGAGCACTTCAAAGAACCTTCTGAAAAGACACGCGCTTCGTAATATCCCGGGAATTGACCCAACTGACAATGACCTGGACCTTTACTGTAGGCAGCCAACCAGAGAAGAGGTTGGGAAAACCATGAAACTACCGAGGAATGTCAAGCCGACAGGGTTGGTTAGATAACATCTCAACAGAAGCACTTAAGGCAGACAAGAAGAAAGCTGTAGAGATGCTGTACTCTCTTTTTGTAAAGAAATGGGAAGACGTACCACCAGACTGAATAGAAGGCTTCCTAAGCAAACTGTCTAAGAAAGAAGACCTATGCAAATGCGATGACTACAGTGGCATCACGCTTCTGTCAGTATCTTGAAAGGTCTCCAATAGAATTCTCCTCGAGAGAATGAAAGATGCAGTTGGGCTCCTTCTCTGAGACAACCAGGCTGGCTTTTACCGGGATAGATGAATCATATATCAAATTGCCTCCTTACGTATCACCGTTGAGGAATAGAACTTTCCGTTGTACATCGATTAAGTCGACCATGGAAAGGCGTATGAAGTTATAAACCGTGAAACCCTCTGAAACTTGCTTCTCCACTATGGAGTCTCAACCAAACTGGTTGCCTTGATGAAAAAGCTATATGAACGAAGGACCTGGAAGAAATGGAATCCAGTGGATTCTCTTTGACCTGGTAAATGACCTGATGTCGCAGATGATTTGATTCTGCTTTCCCACAGCCGCCAGCAGATCCAGCACAAGTCAAAATAGCTGGAAGCCATGCCATCACGCATCAGCCTCAAGATCCAAACGGGCAAGACTAAGATCCTCAGGATCAACACAACGATCAAAAACCCACTTAAACTAAAAGGAAGCGAGCAAGAAGAAGCTGAGATTTTCATGTACCTGAGCAATACCATCGACAAGTAGAGTGGAACAGACGCAAATGTCAGAGCAAGACCTGGAAATGTAAGAGTAGCATACCTGCAGCTGGAAAACATCTAGAGCTTCAACCTGATGTCGACTTGTCACAAGATCAGGGTGTTTAACTCTAAGGTCAAATCAGTCGTAGTGTGTGGATCAGATACATAGTACAAACTTTCATCAGCAACTTCCTAAGAAGAATCCTACCGATCAATTGGCCTGACATCATCAGCAACAGAGATTTGTGACAGTATACCAACTGGTCACCAGCTGAAGATGAGATCTGACCTGGAAAATGGGGCTTGCTCGAACATCTCCTGAGGAAGCCTGCCTGTAACATCACTCGGCAACCACTAAAGCGGAAACCTTAGAGGGAATGTAAAGGAGGACGCTCCGGAAACACTTGGCGATGTGAAACCCAGGCCGACATAAAAAAGAATGGAGGAACTTGGAAACAACTGGAAAGAGCAGCCCAGGGCCGAGAACCCTGGCTGACCAGTTTTGGCGGCTTTTGCGCCAGAAGGAGTAATTGGCTTAACTAACTAAGTAAGTAAGTTTTTTCTTTGAGGAATATCCCTTTTATTCTTTGAGGAATCCTTCTTTGCTTTTTTTACACCTCCTATTTTATTTACTTGTCATTGGCAGTCTAAAAAATAGCAAGGCAAGACTTACCAGGACAAGAGATGCTTTTAGTCGACTCTGAAATATCTGGAATTTACAATACAGTACAAGGAATCTGGTTTTAGGAATAAAACCCTTGAGAGTTAAAACAGACGAGTGAGATGGATTTGTCGCATCTAACGTACAACAATGACAGAATGCCTAAAACTCTCCTTAGGCGAACCCCACCTGAAGAAGGATGATTATGACAGCACTGTGACCATATGTCTTACTAGAGATGAAGCGGATTCCTAACCAACTACTCTTGTCTCACAAAGTTTAAACACAAATTTTACCCTCCGTCTCTTTTGGTAGTGAAGACCAACAGAGAATAATATGTGAACTAATAAACTTTAACATTGGCATTTATAACAAATATTACTACAAACCGACCAATCTTCTGTTTAAATTTGGATTTTTGGTTTAATATTCATGCACAGATACAAATGTGCTTTTATTTCTCCACCAGAGACGAGACCTCTGGTGTGTTTTTTCGTTGACTCTAGTCATATTATCATGAATTCTTACAGCATCACCAAACTGCGAGAGAAAAAAAGAGGTTCAAAAAACAGTGTTGGCACAGGATTTGCTCACATTAAAAAAAGGTACGGAAGGCACAAAAGCAACTGAAGTGAATGAGTTGACAGAGTAATTTGTGATTTATTTCCCAAATATTACAGTTCTTTATGCACTTTAAAACTGTTTTGTGCTATCATTTCAGCAAGCAAATTGCCTCCAGACCGTATGGAAATAAAGTGTACCTTACAAGTTACTGGACAGAGAGGATTTATAGACATTTTTAAGGGTAATCGAAAGGTTACTTTACTTATGTAGTCGTTATAAAATCTCTACATTTTGCTATACGTATGTGTTTAGTTGTTTTGCCATATTTCATCCAATGTTCGAGTTATCTCACAAGCGTAAAGATTCGTGTTAAGTGGTAATCGAGTTCTAAAGCAAATTTGTGAGAATTTTGAAAAGCGTAACCCTCACACTTCAGTGGCATCTACTATACTAGCAAAACAGTGCAAAGCAAATATAAGTTAAAGTTAGTCACTTTTGTTTAAAAAGGACAGTTGGGAAAATACAAGGAAGCTAGAATACGACAAGCTTCAAAAGAAGATGAAGCAGAAAATGCAAAAGTCATTAATGTAAACAAATTAGGTTTTAGTAAATGCCTTACGTAAAGTAAGAGCAAGCCAAAGACATATAACGTGAGGACACAACCCAGTACTTACTATAACTGTAGTAACTGAGCTTCCGCAGTCAAGAAGAGGATTGATTAATTCACATGGTAAAAAGAACAAAATCCCAGACTAATCGCTTTTGATTGCTTTAGGAATAAATCTTTGAATGCAAGTTATGGTTTAAACAACTGACCATTGATATCAATTGCATGCAACTTTGCACACTTTTTGTCCGATGTCAAAACACTTCGGACAAAAACTGTGTAAGGTTTGGTGATCGCATTATGTCCCCTTTTTAGCTTTCCTGAACTGACGCGTGACAATTTTTGCATCTCGAACAAAAAGGCAATTTTTAAAGATAAACAATCAAAGAAATTTCAGTTGGGCAAGTTGAAAAATCACTTCAGTTTCTGCGAGCGATTTTAATGATGGTTTGCGTTGACGTTAAGCCATAATGATAATATGGATCAATTAAATGTGTAGAACTATGATAGTTGCACTATAAAAATGATTAGCTCCCATTACACTAGTTGAAGTTTTATGGAAACGAAACATTGTACCTGAATGGCTAAAGCTGCAGCGAGTATTTCGTGAATCAAACAAGCTGCTCTAGTTCTAGTATATATTTTGTTACCATATAACTACAATTTGAGAACAGCTTACAATAACACGTTTTTAATACATGAGCACTTCCTTCTTCCTCAAAGCATCTCTCGATCAAACATGAGGATACGAAAAAAAAGGTACAACAGACAAGGTAGACAAAGCTGAGATACAACCATTTGGACGGCACAACACAAAGACTGAGTACGAAGACAAACAAAAATCCGGCGCAACCTGCTACGCTCTTCCCTTGTTTAAAAAAGTGTCCTATCAGAAAAACATTCGAGAGTCGCCACCTGGAACTCAGTCCTGAAATCGTTTTCAATAAAGCTCAATGCTTAGCCATCTGCTAACAAAAATGTCACGTAGTTGTTACTACTATTCGATTAATGGACTTTGTAACTCGAATCGCAAGTGTTACACAATTCTCCTAAAATGAAAATTCTTCTCGTGTACGAACGAATCATCATAAAAGACCAAAGCATCACCACTATGTTCACGTCACCACCACAACAATTGTTTTACATCGGTTTTGATATCACTAGTACAGTAAACACACACCTTTTGTCATTTTCATTTCTTTTTAACTACACAAGGACCGCTTGAGACTCATCAGACTTTGTCCCCTCCAAATGCCAAACTTGTCCCGCTTTCAAACAGAATATGTTAAATTTTGAATGGCCGTTGATGCAAACGAATTTGATTCACCACATCTGTTTCACTGAGCATCATTTTCAAATTGTTTACAACTTCTATCCATATTCGTTTAGGGCAATTCAAAGTCCTTTCTTGAGATACCAGTTTACCGGTTTCATGAAGAATGTGCTCATGTTTATTGGATTTCAATTCACTATTCAATACAATTGACTTTTAATTAGATTTATCACAGTTTGTTGAAATCAAACTAACATCAGTTTTACCAAGTTCACTGATGCCAGATTTGGAAAGGGTCTTATTTGTGGTTAAATCTCC
Organism: Morbakka virulenta; assembly: GCA_003991215.1. Taxonomy (NCBI): domain Eukaryota; kingdom Metazoa; phylum Cnidaria; class Cubozoa; order Carybdeida; family Carukiidae; genus Morbakka; species Morbakka virulenta. The sequence goes on along the minus strand of RDPX01000036.1, from coordinate 2,259,992 downwards.
TTGGCTATGAGTTCTTTGGTTTTTTTTAACTCTTTTCTGATGTCCTCCTGAGTTTTTTCTGTATGGTGTTTCCTTGGGTATGTTTCCCTTTTTCTTGACATTATTCCAAGGTGGTGTTCTTTTCTTTGTAAGTGCTTTTCACGAGCAACAGTTGCATTTCCTTCTGCACAGCTTTCCGATTCATTTAATCCTAACAAACTTTATCTCTCCAGTTTAGGCTCTCCGGCTACAGTTCTTTCAGATGTTTCTTCAACAACACTACTTCCACCTATTGCAAGAACATGATCATCAGTTTTAACAACCGTTTTATCATCAAGACAACTTTTTACAACCTCTTCAGCAACAATCATATCACAACCAATTCAACTTTCAACAACCTTTTCAGCTTCACTATTGTCAGAGGCATTAGTTTTATCAACACTCTTACTATCTTTCCTTAAGCCTTCAGTAATAGAGTTATAACAGGTAGGAAAGATTTGGCTGGTAGTTGACTCAAGACTAAAAGGAGTTGTGCTATTTGTTATGAGTGATCTGGATGCCAGGGTTAGGAATAAAACCGAGCAAGGAATTGCAAGGAAATATGGACTGGATAAGCGTAATGCTGCGGGATAACAGCTAATAGCCTTCTGTGCTGACACTGAACTTATCATCATTAACACCTGCTTTCAACATCACACGAGGAGTTGCCAGCACAAGAACCAAAGTGAGTGCATACTGATAAATGCAATGTACAGAAGTTCAATTCAGGATGTAAAAATATTATCTGGACCAGACTGTAGTACCAAATATTATCTACTAATTTTCACAATGATATTAAGATTAAAGACAAATACGAAACCAAAACTAGTGATTAAATATGATCTGGACAACATTCCAAAACAGTATCATATCTAAGTTGCAAACCGCTTGGAATGTCTCAGTGATATAGAAAAACAGCCAGACAGAAAATATTCAAAAAAGGAGTAAAAAAAGGAAGCAAGGTGGATATTATGTGTCACGGTCAGGATGCGAGAAGAAAAAAAAGGTTAAAGCAGGAAAAAAAAGAAGTAGGAAAACTGAACAGTAATTTTTCAATGGGGATTTCGAAGAGATAAGAAAAGGTACATCAATCAGAAATGTCAGCAAATTGTAGAAGACAATAACAAAGACAAGATAAGAGATCTTTTCATGAGAATAAAGGAAATAACAGGCACTTTCCAGCCACATGTTGAAGTGTTAAAGGGAAACAACGATTACCGAAGCAGAAAATGTAAAACAAGGTTGGAAGGAATATGCTGAAGATCTGTACAGATGTGATCCTTCTATTAATGAGGAATTCTGTCATGGTGAATTTTAGCTAGAATCTGTGATTACAAAACAGAATTTAAAATAGGCATTAAAAAAACATTTCTGACAATAAATTCCTTGGAATAGACAACTTACCAATCGACTTAATAAAGGCTGGTGGAAAGATTACTGGAATTCCAAGAAGAAGTATTCTGCCGTTTTATGAACAACAGCAAAGCTTTTGACTGTGTAGAACATGCAAAGATGTTGAGTACGATGAAGGGAATGAGTATCCATATGCACTTTTTTGTACTGCCACGAAACTTCTATTCTAAACAGCAGGCAACAACTAGAACAAAATTTGGCAAAACAGAGTGATTTGGCATCGGGAAAGGAGTTAGACAAGTCCGTATTCTATTGTTTTATCTATTTAATCTTTACAGAGACGCTATCATTAGAAAGGCAAATCGCAACAGCAAAGAGCTCAATGTGACCAAAAATTAACAGTCTAAGATATTCAAATGACATAAGTCTGATTGCTGAGGTAGAGGGTTAGTTGAAACAGGTATTGCAGAGGGTGAAAGGAGAAAGAAAAGACATGGTATCTGGCTGAAGATCAAGAAAACAAAGGTGATGTCAACAGCTAATATAGACAGATTTGAAATGGAGAATGAAGAAATCGAGGTTGTCGACAACTTCATAATTTTTGTGTCAAAGATAAAAGAAGAGGGAGTATGTACTGAAGAAATTCAACTTTGAAATGTACTAGGAAGAGCAGCAATGGCCAAACTGGGTAAGGTTATGAAGGATAAAACATATCAAAATCAACAAAAGGCAGAATCGTGAAGGGCATAGTATTCCCCATGATGATGTATGAAAGTGAAAGTTGGACCATTCGAAAAGCAGAGCGAAAGAGGATAGACAGTTTTGAGACGTGGTGCTGGCTTGATTTTTGAAGGTGTTATAGACAGAGAAAAAAACCAAGGCTATAATCGAACAGATCCAGCCAGAAACAGCTCTTTAAGCAAAGACTGTCAACCAACATTGATCTTTCTTTGACCACGTTATGAGAAAAGAAGCACTTGAAAAAAAGAATCTTGCTGGACAAATTGGAAAGAAGTAGGCAAAGAGGGGGGAAGCCCACGAGATGGATCAAAGGCATCATAGAACCAACCAGAATGAGGCCGTGGGATCTGAAGTAAGGTGTGAGAGGCCGTAATTGCTGGAGACAATTGTTCACTTAAGTTACCAAGAGTCGAGTTCGACTGAACGGGATCTAGCTAGTAGGTAGGAACACATCTCGAACAAGTTGCAGTTGTTGATTGATCAAGGTTATCGTTGTTGTAGTATGTCAAATTAGAAGTATTACTTTCAGGATTGAATTGTCACCATATATCTTGGAAGATATATGGTGTTTCTCCTTATTCAAACGTAATTTACCATCTGAACCCTTTTTGCTTACTTTACTCTTCTCTTACCCTATGGGTCCTCTTCAGTCGTGTATACTACACTAATCTACTTGACCACTTTCACCATATACACATTCTGCTCCCAAAATCCTCTAATAATTCCTGGACCTGGACCTTCAGCCACATTCTTACCAACACACAGTCTCCAACTTCAAGCTGTCTTGATAGTAGCCTTTGGTTTCGGTGATGCTTGGATGATAACTTCTCTGATTTTTTTAGCACTTTTGTAGGTTTCTGTCATTTAAAGTTTCCATTCTTGAAATAATTTGTTGTAGATGACTGTTTCTTTCGAATCATCATTGACAAGTAGGAAGTCGATCGGTAAGTGTGCGTGCCTACCAAACATAAGTAAGTAAGGAGAAAAGGATGTTGCCTGATGGGAGGTACAGTTGTAGCCGAACATAATTTTGTTAATACTAGTTAATGTTTACTTTCTGGTTTCCCCAAGAATTTGTAAATCTGATGAAGAGTACGATTCATTCGTTTCTCAATGTCATTGTTCTCTGGGTGATAGGGAGTTGTGCCTTAATTTTTTAATGCCAGATAGCCGATGCAGTTTCTTGAACAGGTTGACTTCCAACTCTTTGTCTTGGTCATGCAGAAGTTTAGAAGGTAGATCAGAATGCAAAATATAAACGTTGTACAGATGCTTCGCCGTTAAAAGGGCACTTTTGTGGGAGCTGGATTAAGCTTGAGCTTAACGTGTCAAGTGATCTGCCACAATGAACACGTATTCGTACTGAAGACTACTGGTTTTTAGCTGAAATCGGAACCGGTTTTACCAGCTTTTGAAAATGTTGACATGTCTACTTTATCCTTTTTGTCTTTAACTCTCGGCGCACATTTCATGACAGCATCACGTTACCGGTACAGGTATCAGGAAACGAATTGGTTGAACCATCCCCAGCTTTGTCCTTCCTGGTAGGTTGGTATTATTGTTGCCAGTGTTGGAAATGATTGTAGTTCTTGGTTTGGGTCATATCTTCAACGCTATTAAGTGCTCTTTCCATAGTAAGATTCTGGTAAACAGATGATTCTGAATGGGTTGGAACAGTACAACGAACCGCTTCAGTGAAAAGAATAAAAAGTATACAGTCTAATTAAGTTGAGATCCGACAAGAAACTGGAAAAGATACGTCGACGATGTTTTCGCAATCATCAAAAAGAATTATCTACAAGGTCTCTGTGAACATATCAACAGTCTCCATCCAAGCATTCTATTTACCATATTGAAAGAAAATGATAGACAATTGCCCTTCCTTGATGTTCTAGTGAAGAAGTAAGATTGTACCATATCCGTTACTATCTACAGGAAACCTACCCACACCGACCAGTACCTCAACAATACATCACACCATCCAGTTTCTGTTCATCAGTGTCATCACAACACTTTTTGGAAGAGCAAGAAGCATTATTTCAAATCCACACGATCTAAGAAAGGAAGGAAGACATGTTAAAAGGGCTCTCTTATCCAATGGGTACCATACTGGGGGCGTTTAGAGAGCACTGCGGAAAACCAGCAGGCCTAATTATGAAGAAGAAACAGAATCTGTAAAGCAAATATGTCTTATGTCAAACGCATCAGTGAGCAGTTAAGACGAGATTTCCGACGACATGACATCAATGTCCATTTTTCACATCAACCCTTAGGATGATACTTTCAAAGCCAAAGAATCCAGTCCCTCTTGAAGAGAAAAACAATATAGTTTACAGGCTATATTGTAAGGACTGTCCAGCCCTCTACAGTGGAGAGTTCCTTGGATCAGAGAGAAAAAGAACACAAGAGAGCTGTCCAAAAATGTGACACCAAAAGTCATGAAATAGCGGTGCACTGCTGGATAAAACATCAAAGCTTTGACTGGGAAAACAAACAGATTTTGACCAAAGAAATTAACACCACAACAAGAAAAATAATAGAAACCATTCATTAAAATTCAATAAAAAAAACATCAACACCATATCTTACTCTCTTCCAGAAATATGGCTTCCAGCACTGCAGAAAAGAAACACACTCTCTTTTCTGTGCTGTGACGTCACTTACATGACTCTGCACTTCCCTCTCTGACGATCACTGCTCTCCACCTATCTCGGTCTTGAGCCAGCTTCAAGGCTTCACTGAAATTGAAACTTAACTCTTGTGTGACCACACTGACCCAGGTGGTTTTTGGTCTTCCCACTGGTCTCAGTAATTCACTTAGGGCTTGTCTGGCGGGTGTTGATTCAGGCAGGTGCATTAAATAATCTTGCCATCTGAGTCTCCTTCTTTTCACTTGAGCACTCCACTTTTCACAGGATTTCACTTCATACAGCTCTTTATTTGATATTTTCCTGGGCCATTTGATTCCTAGTAATCTTCTCAGGAGGAATCTTGGGAATACATCAATCTTTTCTTCATTTTTCTTTGTGAGTGTCCATAATGCACTACTGTATAGGAAGATACTGGCCACAAAGGCATTCAAGATTCTTGTTTTGATTTTGAGATATATTTTGCTCTTAAATATATGTTCTAATTTGTTGTATGCACTGATGGCTAATCCTTTTCTTCTTTTGGTGTCTTCTGTGATGTCAAGACAACTAGCTAGGTATTTGCATTTTCTCCAGGTATCATTATTGGTTTTGTTTCTATTGATGGCATATTTCTCAGTTTTCCCCTTGTTTACATTTAGATTTCTCTTCTTTATTTTATCTGTTGTTTCTCTTTCTACATTGTGTATAATATGATCTACGTTTGATACTCACCCAATGTCATCAGCATATTGCTGGTCAATGGTAACATATAAATCATTGGGTATGGCACAGTTGTGTTCCTTTTGGATGTCTTTGATGCTTTCTTCTTTAGTGGCTTTGGTGAAGGCACACGAGTGCTCCTCTTCTTGTGTGTTTCTGCTGACCGTATTGAAAGCCTGGCATGTCTAGCATCAGTATATAGGTGGTATTATCCTTGGATGTTAGCGCTTTTTCTGCAAGGCACTTAAAGGTGAAGACGTGTTCTGTTGAGGACCTTCCATTCTGGTATGCAACTTGTGTGATGGAAGTTTTCTGGTGGAATTTCGCTGATATTCTGCGAATCATACATGTGGCTAGGACCTTCCTGAGAACTGACAGTAAAATAATTGGCAGTAGATTTTCTGGTGATCCTTGAGGTTTGCCAGGTTTGGGTAGTGGTATGAGGATGCCTTCATCTATCTCGTCTGGATGGTGACCTGTCTCTGCTGTGGTTGAGTAGAGTTGCTATGATATTTCGTCTGGTCCATGCTTTATAAATTATTATCTATTCCGGGGCTTTTATTGTTCTCGAGTGATTTGATGGCTTTGTGCGTTTCTTTAAATTAAAAGGTGTGCTGGTGAGATATTGTACTCTTCTTCTCCCTCCTTGCAGAAAAATGATTGAAAGTGTTTTCTGATAATCTCAACTTGCTCTTTACAATTTGTTACTTTGTCATATGGGCCATCAACCATGTTTTTCTTTGGCTTTGCAGATGTACAAAAAAATTCGTATTGAAAAAAAGTGTGGAACAGCAAACTTGGTATTCTTTAACAATCCTCCTCTGCAAAAAAGTGTAATCACAGAACATGACAAAATACACCATTGAACAGTACATTTTGAAGCCAATACTTTTTCTTCTATTAATTGTAGCACACCATGGATAATATTGCTTACCTGTATCAATACTTGTCACAATACCTTACTCGAATATATTTTGGCACAAAAAGCTGAAAATGCGGCAAAATTAATACGCGCGAAATCTGTAAAAAACCCTTACACATAGCGGTTAGTCAATAACAATTGTATTTGATTGACCATCGTGTTCGTCATTTGGCACTTCTCTGTTGATCAACATTGTTCTAATTTCTTCCGACTTTTCGTTCTGATTTAGTACCAAAGCTTTGGTTCTTTTTGATGAGGGTTTGAGAGTCGGTTCAAATTGGGATGATTATTGCTGTTTTCCTACGATTATAAACCCATTCACCTGTATATATATATCAAAAAAATTCAGTAACAGTTTGTCTTTTAAAAAATTTTCTTTTTCCCTTTGGGTCAAAATTAGTACGCCCGAAATCACTTAAATACGGTCAAAGTGAGGCACGCCAAAATTTACACGTTTAAGGTAAAACTGACATCCTTTAGGCCAACTACAGGGCCCTCAGAGGCAAATGAAGGTGCCAAAATCCGGTTTTGAAATCTTAATCTCAAGGGTTCTCCCATTGGTTCCAGTATTCCATATGATCCTGCAAAAGTACCATCCCATTTATTTGTCAATGTTTCTATCAATTCCTATCAAGTTTGTACAACTTGTCTTCTGACACTTCGTATGTATCCCAACAAAACTAATTTGAACTTGCCTTTTTCTGGGGGCTTGTATTTAGCAAATATTTGATAGAAATGGCTTAATTTACGCTTTTCTTTCAATCAGAACAGAAACAGAACAGAAACAGGAAAAAACAAGGCAACTGGTGAATTTTCAACTTCATATTACATATTTCAAATATTGACAAATACAATTCAACTTGCACAATGGCAAACTTTTTATCGTCACTGTAATAATAACAACAACACTAACCTGCAAGAAAGTATTATTCAGCCTTTAAATAAGACCAATGTGAATATACAACTATCTCTCCCACAAACCGGGCAGTATACTTCAGAAATATACCCTTGGGAATTGAAAATAATCATTTAATATAAAAACACCACTTTGACCAGTATAACATTAACTTTGGTAAAATAAACTACACCTACAAATTTATTATTTATGTACACAATGTTAAGAATGGATTCACGAAATGCATATTATGCACAATGACCACTGCACACAAAGAATGATCTTGTAAGTTGTACCCATTTTCTGCCAAAAGGTGAAACACTGTTTGGAAATGGTTAAGTGAAAACTTTTCGGCATACACATTCAACACCAAAAATGGTAAAATTCCTATAAAAAGAGTAATAGATGTCTGTTCTGTACTTTGTTGGCATGGGAAATGGACTGGCCTTTGCAACACATTTACTTCTTTCATAACCTAATGATGAAACAGTTCACTATTTCACATTTAACCACTAAATAATACAAAGTTCAATCACTACTTTGAACCATGTGTCACAAAAAAACTCAAACTTAAGTCAAACTCATAAATTAACTTGTAATAGATGCATTAATGTAGAAAACAAGCCATACATAGTTTATAACAACTACTCATAATTCATGCAGCTTCTGAAACAAATTGACACAAGGCCAGGCATCTTACTCTTAGAGTAAACATACTGCAACCTCAAAATTAAAGACTAATACCTTACAAAAATTATTACCTTGCAAGTCTATATCAGATTCCTATTGTAAACTATTGTGTGTCAACAATGTCAAACATTCCAGGAGTAGCACAAGTTAAGTACCCCCTGTCTGCTCTGAATACTAGCTAATTTGCTAAGTTGGTATATATTCCGACACCAAAAATGTACACACTCATAACTATAGTACATAAATAGGTGCTGCCACATGTTTAATATCCTATGGATGGAAAGCTGAACGAGTCTGACTGGTATTTATGATGAATACAATCTAAAAATGTCATTCTATAAAATATACTATTATTGTAAAAAGATTCAGTTTGAAATCTGTTGAAATTAATGGGCACAATATTAAGTGTTGAAAGGCTCTACTGGTTATGCATAGAAAAACACCCAATATAACATGTATTTAAACAACTAAATAAATTAGCAAACCAATTTTTTTTATTTATACACATATATCTGACCTAATAAACTGGCAAGATTCAACTTTCAATTTTTATACCATAAATACATGTCTACTGTAATTCAAAGAATAGAACAATCATATATGTCATTGGTCTTGTACTTGGAAAAAATACAGACTTCAAAACATGAAAATTTTACATAGCTAATAAATCCCTGGCCATATTTGAAGTTGTAATTTACTGGAATTATAATGGACCAGTTACTTCTTTAAAATTCTATTTATAAAAGCCACTACTATTTCAAATTCTAAATAACAAAATATCATACAGGTAATATACAACTACTATCAACATTCCTCAAAAATTGAATATATCCCCACCATAATATTAATCATAATATTAATCAACATGTTGTCATTTTTTATCAGTGGTTTTAACATCCTAAGAGCCACCATACAGAGGTTGCTGTGTCTTACTTTAGAATCCAAAACCCACCACTACCCCCAAAATTATTGGAAGCCCTTTTTACAAGTAAAAAAACAAAAAAGCATACCCCCCAAAAAACCCAACAAAATGTATGCATAACTAAACACGAGAGTGACAATTTACCACTAAAACAGAACGAATCACTAACAATCAAAGTTACATAGTAAGGCAGCAGCAACCATGGTGATCCCAATTATTGTCAACCCAATATAATGGAGTGGATTTCAAAAAAGGGCACTGATAAACTTCGTGTGAAAACCTGTCAACACAGTGCATCATAACATTAAACGTAGTCCAGTGTATAATTATTGTAATATGCACATCACCCTCTCATCTTTTTTACATACTTGTAAAACCAAGAAATATATTAATTATGCCCAAAACAGGGCACTACATAGCTTCATGGTAGCTCACCTCCAAAAACTATTAAAACTATCTGTTTCTTTTCTTCCTTTCTTTATATTAAACCTATGGACCCCAAGTTACAGGACCTTTATATCCAAGAGCTAAAAGCTAAATTTGAGAAAATTTTAGGTCTGAAGACATGACATCTTTGCTTCCCTGCCTTCCAATTGAGTCTCGTTAAGTTTAAGTCAAAAATCTTCAGGTTATGTACTGCCCGATGCTAGTAACCCCTGACTCAATGGATGATTTTCTAATAACTTTCCCCAAAGAATCTCTTTAATGCAAATCCCTTGCGGCGATATTTGTTCTAAAAATAACCTACAAGTTTTTCCCTGTATTTTGGCCAATTACTACTACAGTCGTACATCAACATTGCAGGCAACCCCCAGCCTTACCAACATGAATAAATAAATTGTTCTTATCTGTTACCTAGTGTTGACGACCCTTAGTTTTTCTAATTTAATCATAATACTAAAATATTGATTTAACAAAATCCAATTAACTGAGCAATCGGTATTTTGTTCCAGATGATGGTAAAGCACGCCACAATATCAACAGGCTTAACATATTATAGTCTCTTTGATGATAATTTCTTAAAGATACTTGATACTCCTCAATAATGATAATTCCATACCGACATTTGATGTTCTACAAGAGGTATTGGTCCAAATACGTTTAAACTAAGACATTATATGTCATGACATATGTACCTATTCAGCTCTTCCTGACACCTATTTTTACATATATAACTTTAAAATGATTTACTCTTTTATACATGAAAAATTCTTATGAAAACTACCTTACCTGCAAATACGCAATTTAATACCAATGTACAGTACCGTTTAATTTAAGGGATAAAGAAAATCCCTACATAACAAAGCAGTTATTACCAATTCACATACGTCAGTTATGGTAGTAACACACAAGGGTCCTCTGGGTTTTCTGCATACCTCAAACAGAAAAGGTTCAAATTAATTTGAACGACAACTTGTCAACAAGCTCCTGCCAAGGTTACCATGCATTATGCGGAATTTCAATGCGACTGACCATTAAAAGCAACTATGTAGCAAAACTAACACTCGTCTTTGCATATTACATACTAACAAGAACTTGCATAATTTGATCTAATTCATCAAAGAATGTATCGCCACGCTTTTTTTCAACCTCACTGGCGCAGCTGAGCGGGCCTGCTGAATGATATCCGTCTAGCAGCTTCCATTCATCACAAATTTGTGACAGGACAGGTGACGTGACGAAGTCTACATCATAGCACGACATTTCAAGATCTGAAAAACAGTTCTCGGGATCGGAATTTTCAGCTAAAGGCAAAGAGAGCACTGGCATTTGGAGATCCAACGCAAGTGCCAAGGCAGGCATTTGAGGGAATGAAGATGGCACGTTTTCTCTTTGCGCATTGTTATTACTACTACTACTTTTATTACTATAGGACAACATGGTTATGTCATCATCTTTTTCTTTTACTTTTCTATGGTCACCTATAGCCCCAAATTTACCACACTCGCTACCCAACTTTGATGCCAACCCAATCGTCTTTCCACTAGACTCGAATTGAATGCCTGCTTCGATTTTCTTTGAACCTGGAATAATGTCAGTACCAATATCAGCAAAGCTTGCTCTGAGCTCATCGGCATTTTTCAGTTCTGGATCCAGTTCATCTTCGTTCGTTGGCAGAACTTCCAAAGTTGCCCAGTCTCTCTCATCTGAGAAAGCATTTTCAAACGAATCGATGAAATCTTCCCCTTTAAAAGTGCCGAGTTGTATTTCCTCATCTTCCATTTCTTGCTCGATAAGCCTAACTGTATTTGCTATAAGGAGAGAACGAAGAAGTCGTGGTTCCTTTCGTCCATGATCCTTTTGTAGCTTACATATTGACATATTAAGTATCATCTGTCTTTGTGTTATTCTTTCGCTTGCATCTGCGTCTGAAAGTCGTCGTTTGAATCCCCTATTATCTTCCGGCATACTGCTTCTCCTACACGAAAGCAAATAAATACACATGGCAATTAACTAAAATGCTAATAAAACCCCACAAAAACCGTACGTCAACATGTTCACGCTTCCTCCACATTTCCTCCCAAAAACTTGGGCAGCGACAACTGCGGTCAACGAAGACAAGGACATCAGAGAAAGAAAGAGCCGCAATTATTTGAGACAAATGATGCGTGGGCGCGTCGAACAAAACAAATCCTTGCGCAAGATGCTGTACATGCACTCAGTCATACAAACAAAACTCAACCCTTTTTTATAAACAATGCCATTGACGTGGTTTGCACTGTGGGTTCTCTTAATGAACATGGCAGTTTTTCGCAAGATAAACAGTTTCGGTTTCAGAATATTCAAGATGAGCAAATACTGCTAAATGTAAATTATCGGATCTTAAAACTACGTATAAAATTTTATTCACTCCTTAAGTTTGGAAAACCTCTCACAACAAGCAGACAATTACTATCCCCCAAACAATAAACAAAATTAAAAGGTTGCTACTGTCCATGGGCACGCCGAAAATACATCAATTAACCACTTATCGTACGCCGTCCATTATGTAGCCTTGAACAGCCACCCTGATGTCTCGTCTGGATTATTACTATAAACTGTAAAGAACTGTGCGGCGGGCCTGACAATAATAACACTCCTCTTTTGGCAACAATCGACATTATCACTCTTTTAAACACGTACGAACTGTGCTACTTTGATATTATCTCCAAATTTGTACGGCACTGCAAAACAGTTAGAAATAAAATGTCTTACGTATCTGCAAAGCCCTTCAACACTAACCCAAAATGATGGCTGCCAACTCACAACCAAACTTCGCTGAAGACAATTCGCTTCACTGGGTAGAACTCACGAACACTACCCTTGTTACCTTCACTAAAGAAAACTTAAAAAGTACTTTATATGCTTAATTTAGATTGGTGCTGTATGACAAGCGACAACAAGTGCACAATAAATAACATAAAAAGCGCTTGTATTGATAGAGACCCCCGCCATTTGTAGCGGTAAAAAATGGATTTTGAATGGTAAAAACATAAACAATATAAAGAAAAACAAGGTTTAATACAAAATTTTACTGATAAACCATGTTACTTATCACTTTACATACCTAGTGAATTGTCAACGAATGTATTGTGTCTATTTTCCGATTACAGAAAACTTAACTTCCCTCTTAAATCGAAAATGGCGGATTAAATAAAATCCAAATGAAAGGGGCATGGTGTATGGAAAAAATATAGATCACGTGATTAGCATGCGCAGAACAATCTCACAACAAAAACAATGAGGATGCGTTGGTACCAAGACTGCCGCTTGCTTGGGACTTACCCAACGGCAGGGGATCAGGGGTCACAGAGCTTTTCTAAAATTCTCGCTAATACTAGGAAATCGAGGTTCACACCAAATAGACTTCCAAATGTGAAACAGATGTGCTCGCAAGGAACATACATAGAAATTTATTGTTTTAGCTGTCAGACTCCATTTTGGGGAATTTTTATATACCACAACCACATAACTTTTAAAATTCGCTTGAAACGGAATAATAAAACCTGCTTTCGAAAGTCATCTATTTCATTTAATGCATGAAATATCTACATCGAGTTCCTTTTAAAAAGTGTGAAAAGGTAAACATTTAAGAACAGGACAGTAAAAGTGATTTTGCTGACCCTTACGGAGTTGAATCATCTTTCAGTAATTGTGGGCACGTTTGCTTTTTTTTGTTGGAACTGAAAGCCCCCCTCCCCCTTCACGCTTTTTTCCACAAGCAATAGGAGAAGTACCAATTTCGGCTGTACTAAAGTAGCCCTTGCTCGTTCGGACTAATTAATAAAAATTTGGAGGGCAAAGACAAAACCAAAAGGAACGGGGGAAAGAAACGGAAAAAGACGAAAGTTAAAGAAAAACAACGAAAGACGAACCCAGTGACGTAGAGCTTTCAATCAGCGATTTGACAATTCAATGTTTTGGGTCCTGTCCTCTCATTCCATTGATTGTCAGAAAAATTGGAACCTGATTTAGTTGGACTTAGAACCTTTGAGGTCAATAGCGTTATCCTATAATCTGAAGGTACGGCAAGCAAGAAAAGCAAAGAACGAGCCACGAAGAAAATAGTAATGAAAAAAACGTAATGAAAACGTAGGTAACAACCAAATATTGGTTATCGTGCAGGAAAATGTGGGATTACTGGAAGAAATTGTTTTTCTTTAGTTCGTAGACATGCTTCCTCAAGTAGAAAACATCAATTTAATCTGTTATATAGCCATGCCAGAGACCAAGGAAAAGTATTGTCGATATCAAAATTATTGCTGGGGATATGAAAAGAGCTGAATTTTAAGTTCAAAAAATCATACAGGCAAAGCAAACTTTTCTTTTTCCGACTAAACTGTTGTTTCAGGGAACTCAAAACTCATTGGTCACAAAAACTTCATTCATTCATTTTCAGTGAGCTAAAGCAGTGAAAGAGAATCCTCAAATGGTCTCGTTTATAAATGTGAGAGACTTTTCAACCATCAAGGCACAAACAAATGTTGCGACACTCATTACCAAAAAGAACATTTATTTCAATTTTTGGGATTCGCTTGTTTCCACCTTTTATGGGATTGTATACGATACAAAAGGTATAGAAATAACTTGCAATCAAATAAAAAGAACATTTGAAATGTTAATTGTGGTGCAGCTGATTTATTCAACTATAGAAAACTGCCCTGAAAGAAGATGGACTGGCATTCCAGCCAAAAACCGGCTATGCGTTGGGTGAAGACATTTTAAGACAAAATCAGAATAACCCTGTTTTGACTAAAATGAGAGATGCAGCTGCTACTCCATTTGTGTTGAAATGTTAATATAGTCACACAATTGACCTTGTTGCCAAAGTTTCAATTAAAAATCTCCCAAAAACTGCTGACCAGCTGATCCACAATATCTACAATTACTTTAGGATATCCTAGAAAAGGCAAAGGTCCCTACAGAATTTGGGTAATTTGTACAAGTGCAGGAACACAAGACACACTTTGTCAATCACTCGGACTGTCGGTTGTACAGTGAACACACTGTACAACCAACAGTCAGACGGGTTCAAAGGAATGACCTGAGCTTGATTGGTTCTTTACTGCCAAGATCTTTACTTCAAAAGAAAATAGGATCCTCCAAGCCTTTAAGTCAGTGTATGTTTTAACAATGCTTAAATTTTCCAAATTGATACTTAGAGACTTAATTAAGCTTAATGTTACATTCCAGTCAAAAGGCTTCCACTTTCATCGACCTGTTTCAAAAACTGTACGGGCAGCTCGAAAAATTGCAACAATATTATGAATGGTCATCAACTTGAAGTTTATTATTTACTTTTTATAAAGTTTGAAAATTTTAAATTAAATATGACAAGTACCATTCCAAAAGTCGTACCTCAATTTCAAAATCTTAGGAACCTTACCAAAATCATAGCCTCGGAGTTGGGTATCCAGAGGAAAAATGAAGAAAAATAAAATATTTGTAAAGGAACTGGAAGTAAAATGGCTTATGAGATGTAGTGGAAAATTGGAGGATTTTTGCATGGTGGTTGAAAAGAGCATGTTAAAATTGGCAGCACTGATTGATACTGTGTTCAGCAATGTACAAAAAAGGAAGTTACAACTCCAAAGGGAAGGGAACCCATTTATGATTTTTTGTAATTGTAACATTGTTATAACGGACTATGACTCTTTTATAGGATATGTATGTTCAGTTAGGTACTTTTGCCTTACAAACGATAGGCTGAAGCACATCGTATTGATCGACATTCATCCATCTTTTTGGGGCTTCTTTTCTCGATATAGTATAAAAACTACAGACAATTACATTAAATTGAATAGTAATAGTCCTCTGCATCATAAATAACGTAATAAAAATAAAGCCAAATGAAAAGGCATCTTAATGACTAGAATACATTATACCAATTCGATTTTGTACAGGATTTCGTCATTAAAAAGAAACTTAAAACCTTTCCATCCTTTGTCGTTAAGTAGAAGAAACTAATAGGTCTTACATTACTGTGGTAGTGGAACTGAACTGAACCTAAGCCCTAGTTTTTGTTTGTTTTTGTCCCCTCAAGAACAGAAAGTTATTTCTGTATGCCTTATCCAAACACATTGGTAACTGCATACGTCTTACAAGTAGCACCTGTATTAGCTTAAGTGATTGTCTTCTAACCTTGTTCGTGTTTTCACTTACTTTTACCATCACCTGAGCTAAAAATGCCTCGGTGAAACAAACTTAAATGGATCTGTGCCACAGAGATGCTTGACAAGTTAACCGAACTTAACGTCTGTGAAGATCATTGTTGCACCTGAGTTAAAGCTCCAGCTGCAGGAAACTTATTGATTTGTTCAGCTCATAGAATGGTCTCAAAAAGAGCTCCTAAGCAGTTTTTAAATAGGCAAAAAACTCTCACTGCTTCAAAAACTGGTAGAAATAAGTACACGACATCAATAGGCTAATACGGTACGCTCCCGTTATTTTCTCCAGATTTTTCTTCTCATTCTAATATTCAGTCTGTTAGTATGTATACTTCTAGAAATATTGGCTCGTTGTACTGTGCTAGAAAGTACCTTACGCCTGACGTAATTTTCTATTTATATAAATGTACCATCCGACTTTACATGGAGTCCAGTTTTCACATCTGAACAGATTCTCCACATCTTATCTCAAGGTTCTTGATCCAGTCGTTTGCAAGTTGCTAGGCCCACATCTTGCTTGCATTCTTCAAGCTTTGCTCCATCAATGTTATGATGGAGAAGAGCTGGAATAATACAACGTTATGGTGTCCATAAACAAGCCTTAGTTATTTCTTTAGGCTTCTTCATGGACAGTGTTTTTTCAACTTTTTCATCCTTTTTCAGTTGTTGATCGTTGCTGTAACTTATCTTTTTATGAATGTAGTTTTTTACCTCGCACAGCTTGATTGTCGAACTCTGATTTCTATGTGCTTTCCTCCATCATATTACTTGAATGTTTTTAGGTCCAGGGTCATTTCCCATATTTTGGTCGAAATTTTTTCTGTCTTTCCTTCGCAGCTCCATACAATTAGTGGCTGTGTCCCTGGTATTGATCTTAACAAATTAAAGGAAATTAAGCTGTGATCAAAAGTAGTTTGCTACTGGCATATCTTTATTAACCTCTATTACTTAATACAAATTGGTATTTGATAAACTCCTAGACTACTAAGGTAATAAATGGTTTTCTACACTAGAATCATGACATCGACAATTATGAGACCATTATCAACTGAACCAATACCTGATCAACACCTTCATCTCCACTTGTAAAGTGTCTGTGCCTCTACACCAGTATCCAGTACTGAGAACGTTCTTTTATGAATAACCGAGAAGGAAAAAATTAACTTAAGTACGGGGTAAATATTTCGATTACTCAGCAACCTAAATCTATACTTACTTACTTATCCTGCTTCTTTGATAGTCGAGGACATCCCATAGATGCAATCAGACCTTCGTTGAAACGTTTTCAGTTCTTCCCTCTCTTGCTTTCCCCCGTAGACTCTGGAGCTGTTTTCTGGTACGGAATTGCCCTAGCCAGGAGTATTTGATGTCTTCACGGATGATGCTAAGAAGATTTATAGGGTGGCGTCCTATTCTGGCTTTATACGCTCTTGCTCCTGATATGGCGAATTCAAGGGCTTTCTGGGCGGGGACGTTGATGCCCATGCGTAGGACATGACCTAGCATGGACATCTTCGCTTTGCTACTAGTGTAGATATAGGATCCGTTTTGCAGATTTTATACAGTTCTTCATTACTGATTATGCTTTTGAGCAATAGGTGACCTGTTATCGTTCGCAAGTGTCTACGGTGGCATATATCTATTTTATTCATCATGGCTTTGTTGGTAGCCCAGCTGTCGCAATTACATAGCACTATGGAGAGGCAGTACTCGTTATAAAGTTTTAGTCTGGTTTTGAGCGGAATCTTAGTGAGGCGAGCCCAGATTTTCGTTAATGATTTAAAATGCTATGTTGCCTTGGATGCATCGGGCTGAGATGTGTGCTGAATTACATAGCAGGGACCCTAACGTTTTACACTTATGCCAGTTTTCGTAGCCTCGGATAGGTGTTCCTTCTGGATCAGTTTAAGATATTTTGGCAAGATAAATGTGTGTGTAAACTCAGTTTTACTTTCGTTCATAAATAGCTTTTCTTCTTTAAGTTTTTTTGCAGCAGCTTTTTGTAATTTTCCCAGAGTTTCTTTTTCTTCATCTACAAAGTCGACATCGTCTGCATATTCCATTTCCAGTGGCATATCAAGGCAAGAAACGAGAGGATTTGGTCTGATGAAATGGTTTCTGATTTTTCTTAGAGCGTTTGGGAGATAACATATGAATAATACTGGTGATAAACCATCTCCTTAAGGTGATCCTATGGAGGTTTGAAATGAATCGGAGAGTGCATTTTTTGATTCGAACACGAAGAGATGTTCCTGATAGTAGTATACGCACAAGTCTCAGTTCTTCTTTATTGCATCCTCCGTGTATACCTGAAGAAATATAAAACCGTTTTGATTTTTAGATTGCAACATACCAAGATTAGTATTTGTGTGCATGCAGAAAAAAGGGAACACAGAGTTCATTGGAAAACTTTCGCAAAGACAAAAATCTAAATATATTGACCACATTAATAGATGATCAGTTGTTATGGAAAATCATTCAATAATAATGTGTGATGGTGGTTATGGGGGTAAAAATTGGTTTAGTCGCCACGATCAAGATCAACGATAAACGAAGTGCTACCTGGTGATGATATATTTTATTATTAGGAGTCTTAATTTCCATTTTTTCATCCTAAAATTTTTTGTTAAAGTTGTGTAACATGACTTATTTTTCCTATTAAAAACAGTATTTCATAACCTAAAAATGGTAGACATTACAAGGGAATCCTTTTTTATCCAGTTTCTTTCCCAGGGCACAAGACATTAACCTGTTGCAAGAGAGTTGCTTTTAGTTCAATGTAGTAAAAATAGTTACTTCAAGTAACTTTCAATCTGACTTGAAACAACATTAAAAATTTTCTTAAGTTTATACACAAAATAGAGTTAGAAAAAGAAAGAATACACGACTAAATTCAAATGATTTGAATAAATAATTTTTTATTCAGATATCCTGGATTATATTCGTTCTGGTTTTCTGAGGAAATCTGAAAGAGAGAAATAGAAAAATGAAGAAAATTACTCCAAATTATTGCTTCTTTCGTAAAAAAAATAATCACATTTCAAAAAGAACAAATCATCAGCAAAAGAGAAACATGAAACACTGCAGGAATTCTAGAGACAGCAGGAATAATGAACTGTTTTGGTAACGTAGGAATTAGTTTAAGACTGGGAATCGTTAGCAAAGGAGCCTTTGAAACATGACCCTTGGTACAGAATTTCTGTCAAAGTGTTTCACAAGAATAAGGTGTACATTTAAATTGAGTCTGTACTTAGCCAACGAAGCATTAATTGTGTTCTGTTTTTGTTGGAAAAATAATTTTTTAACAAAAATGTATTTTGGTAAAAAAGTGGTTGGAATTTTTGCTAAAGATCGTAATCCCACGAGGAGCAGTGGCCTAATGGTTTGTGCAACTGCACCATAACCAAGAAGATCCGGGTACGATTCCCCGAGCGGGCGACTTTGGAACTTCCTGAAAGGAAAAGCTATTGGTTGGCGTCACGCAGGGCATCCGGCCAAGAAATTTCTCACTGCTAAAACAAAATCCTATGAAGGGCACCGTCTGAGCTCCAGTTACTGGAAAAAATGTCGTTAAAATCCCAAAAATACAAACAACCCCCCTAAGTCCATGAGTAATTTCCCACCTTTGTATAAGCCGTTACTTCGAATAAGCCACATGGAGGTTAATTGATTTAACAAAACACCCTCATGTCACTGCTTTTCCCGATGTTCCCATTGTCTTGCAATTTGTTACAGCTATATATGGAGCACCATAAATCCAACCTCATGTTTTCACTTGCCAATTACCTCAGTGGTTAACTGGTTTCCTGTCGGAGCTTTCAAAAGTTATGTCATCAAGCTTGAAAGCAGTTCAATTGGTAAATCTCCCTCCAGAGTATCATTTTCTTTGAAAAAGAGAACGCCAAAAACGGTCTTATCATATTCAATATTCTCCTTCCTAGGATCAATTTCACAATGTAATTTTATTCCAACTGTCGGTTACAATACATATTTATAGCATGGTTTCCACAAAAAGGTGTCTCCTACCTAATTTTGTATTTCATTCTTTATTTCAGTGCACGGGTCATATTGCAAGAAGAAAAGTTTTTAAGCAGGTCATTAACCACCGTTCGACAGTAGTTTTCGGAAACCAACAGCAGGTTACTTGTTATTTGAGGACAACAAATCGGGTGTCATTGGCTTCTCTGTATTTGCATTTAATTTGTCTCTTCAATTGTTTATATTCATCTTCTTTCGTCCTTCCTAACTTCTATTTATTGCTTATCAATGATAAAACATTTTCAGTCATCAATTTACATTTTTTTGCTCTCTCTTTCGTTGGTACTGACCCCTTGGGCCAATCTTACCAAGATGTCTCTCATTGTATTCCATGTTTTATGTATTCTTCATTCCCTTTATCAAATGATGTTTAAACTGAGGTTTAACTGCGATGACAAGTTCCATACAAACCTCTGGCATACCTAGCTGCTGAAAGTCTGGTTCCTCCACGGTCCCAGGTCCTAAGTATTATCAACTTTTTCAAAGCAAAATGTAGTGTGCATACTACTGGTACACTGTCACTCCTACTACTACTACTACTACTACTACTACTACTACTACTACTACTACTACTACTA
>RDPX01000036.1:2207278-2239732 GCA_003991215.1 Morbakka virulenta | reverse complement strand
TTATTTAAAGATGAACATCTGTGTTGGTACATGAACATGGCGCCAGACACTGACGTCATTAAAATTTCGAACAGGCAAAAGAACTAAAAGAGATCATTCTACTGTATTATATTGCATTCTATTGTTTATTATTAGCTATCAGCGAACTTCTCTCCTGCATTAAATTTGGTTTTTAGTTTTTAGTAATATTTTTTTTTAGGATATTAAACTTGTTTTTATCGAAGATATTCTTCTGTTGAGTAGAAAATAGAATTTCTCAAAAATAATTTTGTACGGTACACGAAACGAGCCTGGGTTGTTGCTTAACAGTTGCTTAAAATTTCGTAAATTTCGAGCCTGGCGTTGCTTATAAGATGTTGCTTATAAAAAAAAGCGTGTACTACTACTACTACTACTACTACTACTACTACTACTACTACTACTACTACTACTACTACTACTACTACTACTGCTGCTGCTGCTACTATTATTATTACTATTAAATTAATGTTTATACAGGATACAATACATATATGCAAAATATATATATAAACACATCAGTATTTTACATATACTGTAAAAACTGCTATCAATGTGGTCCTATTTTGACACATAAGTAAACAAAAAGGAAAAAGGAAAAACATAATGAAAATAGAAAGCTAAAAAACTGCTTTAGGGCTGATCTAAGACTATTAGCACAAAGTAGGACACTGAAAATGCTGAAAAACGACCCTAAATTGAATAGCGGAAATTTAGAGGAACTAATTACTAAAATCTAAAAATTCAAAGGTGCTATTTGAAATCATTTCATTTAAACATCATGCCTAATTTCTTAGTGTAATGTTTAAAATCTTCCTCTTTACGTATTTGTAACGGACGATCATTGGAAAGTCGACAACGTTGGTAATAGAAAGATTGCCGACCTATTTCAAGTTTTATCTTTGGAACTTTTATTGAAAAGTTATTATTTCTTGTAACTCGAACGTGCGTGTTAAATTGAAAGTAGTTTCTGAACAGACTACACACGTTTCCAGTAATACATTTACGTACAGTGCTGCAGGCTTGCTTTTTCATTCTTCCATACGTTGACGTCACTCGTTTAGGTGAATTTTCGCCATATATCAGCTTAGATACACGATAGTCGATAGAGGCTAGGTTCGCCTTCTGTATATCGGTGAGTCGCATCTTCACGGTGCAGCAGTACGTTATAATTGGGACCATCATAGAGTTAAAAACCTGCTCGGGTGCATCAGATGTCAAGAGCGGTCAGATTTTTGCGAGGAGTCGTAATCGCCCACTGGCTTTCCGTAATCTTTTTTCAAAATCTCCTTGTGATTCATTGCAGCATCAAGGGTATTTCTAAGGTAATCCGCTCTTGGATAGTCAGACATTATTTTGATATCCCATCTTCCTTGATACCTCTCTTCCATAACTTTAATGTCTTGATGAAATTGTTCTCCCTGATCATCAATGACAGCATCCAAAGTCTCCGGAAATTTGTCCAAGTGGCTATGCAGAAAGTGAACCTTGATGCTCATGTTTGTTCTCAAAATGTGAAACTTTTCCAACATGTTACCAACTAACACTTTGTAGTTGTCAGTCTTACAATTTCCAAAAGATCCCTGAATCATATCTACGAATGAGCACCAGGCTTCCTGCTCAATTCTGTTCATCGCATTTTTGAAGTTACTAATTGTCGTATTTGTGGACCATCAAAAATGCCGGCTTTCAATTTTCCATGCTTCATCCAGGAAATACTTTACAAATGTAAAGAAAACATGCACCATTTCTATCCAGTGCTGTAACAAACTGCTTCATTAAACCCAGTATTATATGAAGAGGTGGAAACATAGTCTTTTCTTGTGGCATCAGAGGTTCATTTATTACATTTTTATCCCCAACTGTAAGTTTATGTCGAGTTGGCCAGTCTCTTTTAATCCAGTAGCCTGGTTTGTCTCTACTATCCCAAAAGCAAAGAAAGCATGAGATTTTCGTATAACCTGCTTGCTGCTTAAGTAGAAAATTCATCACTTTCAAATCCACACAAATGATCCTATTGTGCTGATGGTACTTTATGCTGTTCAGGACATGCCTGACATACTCATATGTTTTTTTCATTTTAGTTAAGTCTGCGATCGGAATTTAAGGATACTCGTTTGCTACATGGAGAAGTACACATTTCAAACTACTTTTAGAACTGTAAATAAATAATCTCCAGGTACTAACTTCATATCTTGCAACACCCAACTTCATCAAAAGACCAGAAATATCCTTGCAGAGACAAGATCGTCTATATGTTAAAAAAATTGAACGAAGTCTGAATCCTTTGTCCAATAAAAGGTGATTTTAGTCCCAGGATCAAGTACATTTTTGTCTTTGAGCCTTGATGCTAAGACCTCAGATGACTCTTTAGATAGATATGGTCAGATCCGAAGGTTCATCTTGTTTAATACTTGTGACTGACTTGGCAAGACTTCAAACTCTTCGTCACCTAAACTACCACGTTAATAGGCCATATTTTCATCTGTATTCTATTGCCTCTTCCAAATGTTTGAATAGAGGTACAGGAATTACATCACAATTTGGTACAGGTCTCAACGTTGAATTCAGGTTAGGGTAGCTCAAGGATTTCCTTTTCTTACGATTGACCCCTTTCAAGTTTACTATGCAAAGTTGCAGTCACGTACATGGTTTAAGGGGCTCCCTCCAAATCATGGGAATTCCAAATTTCAAGGATTTTCTTGTACCATTTTTCCATTGACGCAAATGCTCAACACAGATTCTACAAACAACATGTGGGGGCCCAGGCTTTTTCTTGTTCACCAAGCTGCATTCCAAACTAGGGATGATACACTTGCTTGACAGATTGATCAATAGGTCTTCTGTTGTCTGGCGTCACATATTCATCACTGATATAACAAAAAGGATCAGGCTGATTTAAGCAACTTCTGTTTGTTCTCGTTTCTTACGATTGCATTGAATGAAGGTGACGAAAGTGACACCACAAAATCTTTTCTTAGAATCTTTTTATGCTGAAATCAACATTAGTTTATTACCTTCAAGCTTTGGCAGTCGTGAACAACAGCTTCTCTGATAAAGCCTCCACTTAAGGTTGGCGGAAGATGCTTCTGCCAAACGCAAGTGGAGACCAGAGAAGCTTCACCAGCAAAGCAAATCAATCTTATAAAGAAGACACTGCGAGAGGAGAGCCTTGAGTAAGCACCTGTTTAAACATGATCAAAAACTCTACCTTCCTACTATGCAAACAAAGAAAACAATGTCCTCAGTCCGGGACACCCGTAAGAAAGTGGGCTTTATCTGCCGTCGGAAGTATTCGTACTTGAACACTTTAACTTGTAATGTTCACACAAAGTATAATCCATCTAATCGGGATCATAAAATCAATTTGTTAACAAACACCATGAAAGAAAAAAATATCAAAATCACTGGTCTTGCTGAAACCTACTTGTCGACTGAAACAGAAGAACTTTTCCAACACAATGTCTTTGCGATATTCCATTCGGGCTTTTCTGATTGAGCTAAATGACAAGGTATAAGAGTCGCTGTTGAATCAGAATTAGCTAACCATGTCTCATCATATGATCAAATCTCAGGGACTAATAAGTATAACCATCAAGCTTGCCAAGGAAGTAGTAACTATACTACAGATATACGCCCCTGACACCAGCTACCCTGATGAAACTGTGGATGATTTTTATCAAATCTTGCAGGAAAAATTAACAAAGTCCCAAGGAACCAAAATATTTCATAATGGGCGACTATAACGCGAAAGCAGGTGGAAACCACCAAGATGCTCTACCAGAAGTTGTCGGTGACTTCTGCATTGGAGAATGTAATGAAAGAGGTCGTAATTTGCTCCAGTTTTATGCACTAAGCAAACTACTCATTGGAAACACGTTGTTTAAACACAAACGATTAAGAAGAATGACGTGTACCTCCCCAGATGATAATACGCAAAAACAAATAGAATACTTTATTATGCAACAGGACTGGAAAAAGGCGTTGAAAAACTGTAGGTCTATCACTCCGCCGACATCGGTTCCGATCATTCTATTGTCATGGGTAAATTGTACAGAAATGGAAACTCTCAAAACCAAAAAGAGCTCCTCATCGACTTGATGTAAGTAAATTTAGCAGCTTACGGTAACAAATGAATTCCAAATCAGCATCAGTGTTAAATTTGAACCTCTGCTTGGATTGGAAACTAATGACATTGATCAAGTCTGTGCGGACTTTGCTTATGCCACAAACGAGGCAACTAAAAGAGTGGTTGGTTTCTTGCAAAACAGTAAAACATCGGTTTTATCCCCTGACGTTAAAAAAACAATGTCAGAAAAGAAGAAATTTACGCCTAATACTCAATGCCAACCCATCAGATCCAAAAGTTTGAGAGGATTTCAATGTAGCCAACCGAAAAGTGAAAAATAAAGTACGAAACCACAAACAGAACATGTTGAATCAAACCATTATTTCTCTTGAAAATGACTACCACAACAATAACAGCAATGTTTAAAAGAGGCTAAAGAACTAGAAGGGTTACCCCGCAAACCACTCTCGATCGCTATCGATAAGAACGGAGTTAAACACTTCGATATAAACGAAGTAAGGGAATGCTGGAAAGAGCACTTTGAAAATCACCTAAATAAAGAATTTCTACACTATCCTGATCCTATTTAAACTATTCCATAACCTCCTACTACAGATGTGGATATACCTCTTATTACAATCGATGAAGTAAAAGTTGCCGTTAAGAAGCTCAAAAAGAGGAATTCTCCAGGAATAGATCGAATCTGCAGCTAAGTCCTCAAAGCTAGGAGAGAAAAAATGGCGAAAATGCTTCTGAAAATCTACAACATGGTAACCACTACTACAAATTCTCCACTTATTTCGTCTACAAAGGATCAGAAACGTGTCAATCCGAAAGGAACTTGGAGCGGAGAATATGATTGTTAATGCAATCCAGGTGGGCATTCCTGATAATTACAGTAGATTATATGGGATGGTCCCCCTAAAATACTACTGTGAAAATGATAAATGGAACCGAGACAAACTTTGCAAGGTATGATGTTCCATTCTTTCTGAAATCTGAAATCCCAAAATTTGGATAAGTTTGATGATAATTTGGCAAGAGATGGATTTGTCCACACAAAATAAATGCTTTGTGTCCTTAGGCAAATGGTGAGCTAGAGTACCAACACTTTTACTGTTAAAGATCTCAAAAACTGCCAATTTAAGAGTATCACAGCCTATTTGTGGTACCACCCTAGTCAAAATCATGTTTAGGAGACGTTAAAACAATGTTACCAGACCTAAGGCAAGGGAACAGTTTTTAAATGAGTCCATACAGAATAAGGACTCAAAAAACAAATACATATATCAAGAAAGAGATACTAGGGTTCATGTCCTGCTCCCACAATGGAACTGAATACAAAAGAAACTCTTCTATTGTTAAACCAAACAATCACCTAAGGTAAGGCACATGTCCTGACACAAAGCTACATATTTTAAACCCTGACTGGAAAGGCCATGTGAAAATGTGTTAAAGTGGCAGACCAAGATTAACATAAATAACTAGCTTGAACAAATGGGCAAATATGGGTCCTTTAGTACCAAGAAGAGTGATATTATGACCAGAAATCAGAACTGTGAGTTTTTTGCTTTTTTTAAATAAAGGGTCAAGAACCATACAAGGCATGTCACTGGGTGTATGGAACAGTGAAAATATGAGAGAAAAAAAAGAAATGCAAAAGCAACAGCAACAACAACAACAACAAAAAGAACAAGTTTCAGCAAAGAGATGAGTTAATGTTAGACCTAAAAACAGTCAAATCATACGATGTACAAATGCACCCAGTGGCACTATTGAGAGGTATAACAGTATATCATATTGGTATGGCTACTTTTACATTTATGAATCTCAATCCAAAAAAGGAGAGAAAAGCAGTATCTTGGGTCATTTACTGAATGAGATTCCTATCTTTGTTATAACTATTAGGACTTGAGCCAAGCTTTATTCTGAGTCAACATGGCTTATATATGCCAATTTGTAACAAAAAGTGCTAAAAACTATAATGTATTGTTTATTATATGACCCAGCTTGCATTCTATACTAGATGATCTACATAACCTGATGTTGTGTAAGAACTGATGGCTGTTACATTTAGATGACATTGGATTACAAAAAAGAATATTGATAATGGGAATTTTTGTGTTTCTTGTGTTTTCCAATTATTAATCCAATCATACATTTAAGATTATGTCTACAGCCTAGTGTACAAAATTGTTGAAAGTTATCACACTTCCAAGTTTGCATCAGTATCATTCACAACCATAGAACATTCATTGAGTTTTCATACCCAAAGATAAATAACATATATTATATACAGTATTCAACAAATAATATAAAGCAGTTTCCATTTACACCTGTCCAAGAGCCATTATTTCAGTATTGGTAATGTTAGTTGAAGAAAAATTTTGTTTTAAGACAAAAACTTGAAAAGATCCTCGCAGTGTTCAAATTGTGTAAATAAACAAACAGAAAGTTACTTTGTAAAAATTTTATAATAATCTTATATAAATATTTAACTTGCAGTTCTATCATGAAATGAATTCTAAATAAAGTGCTGTAAATGAAAACAAAAATTATAGGCATAACAATGGCTGTTATTGAAAGTAGTTATTACGGCAAGCTGCTTTAAAGTTCTCTAATGATCCAAGTGTGATTAATGCTAAGATCATAAATTTCCTAAACACATTCGGTGAGGATTCAGGTAATAGGATAATGGTATGCCTTTTTTGCCATGGTTAATTATCTGAAAGGCTACCTATATGACTACCATAATATAATTTTATGTAATAGTTGTAAATTTTCCTTGGCCACATACTGGACAGACAATGGAATCAACAAGCAACAATTCTGACCCATTTTGTTTCACTGAGGAAAACAAAGAGGACTGGGGACAAACACAAATTCATTTTGTCTGCAAAGTAAAGGTGATTAAAGTTGAATATGAGCTGCCTCTGTTTGTAAATGAAAGGCTGGGTGATATGAATTTTCCCTGTAGAAAACAGTATTGACTATTGCATTCAAAAATTCCCAATTGACAGACATATTCTATCTAAAAAATATTCTATCTAAAAAGGATGTCCTTACATGCAGGAGATTTATAAAGAGTTGCTTATGAATTATGTAATAAAAGGTGCACAGGTTGTGAATGGTTAAGAGTAATATACACATCACTAAAAAAAAATCAAAAACTGTTTTGTCCCAAGGGTCCCCCAATTTGCACTATTTCTTTGCATCCTTGAGAGAAGTAATTCCTGATTTCAGCACAGTTTAAGATTTATTTACTGTTCATACTATACAACATTTGTGTGCAGTCACATATTTTAGTTTGCTTCATAGTTTTCTCATTGTGAGTTTTGTCTAATAAATTCCTTTTTAAGAGGTCAAAAAGTTTTGAAGTCCTTTCACTACCTTTTAGCCTGAAAGCTTGACTTTAGAAGCTTCTTGATTACTTTACAACTTTATAGTCCAAATATGAAAGAATATTTATCAGACAGCTTCGTCCAACACATGCTGGCATGTAAAATGGACGTTAAAATAAATATGATGATATGATGATGATTTATCAGACACAACTTGCAATGAAAAAACTATGAAAAATGACTAAAAGATGTGACTACACACAGAAGTTTAATATTAATACTAGTCTTTTTAATTATCACTCTTTAAAAAACTACTGACACTTCCAACTTTTGCAGAATATTTTTATTCTGGAAGTAATAGATTACAGAAATCAGTTTTCAAAATTCCAGATGGCGAAAATTAGAAAAATTTGGAAGTTAGGTAATTAAAGTTGGTTGGTATAATAGGTCTATAAGAATCAAAGAAATTCATTTTCCTCACAGTTTTAAAAAAATTCTTAAACTTTTAATAGTCATTTCATGTGAATGCTAAAATCTATGTGGCTGAAATTTCTCAGAATTTCTTCTATCCTAGCTAAAAACAATTAGTGAAATTGTTGCAAACCCTCAAGACAAAACTCTGTTAAACTCAATGGATGTACAAATATAACATCTTCCTGTTGTATATTAAAATTTTAGTTGTCACTTTTTAAAATGTCAAAAGCTCTAACACAATATTGACAGGATGGCTTTTATAAAACAAGATTCATCCTTAGCAGGGGCATAAGCTACTCCAGTCTAAAGGTTACACCCTTCATGTGTTATATATATATATATATATATATATATATATATACTATTTATATATATATTTCCTTAAAGGAAAAAATCTAAAAGATTAATGCAAGATCACCATTACTGTTTGGGCTAGAGACAGTGGCAACATCAAAATCCAAGGAAGTTGAACCCTTAGTCACAGAGATACATATGCTCTGGTGGTCTCTTGAGGCTAGTCAGTAAATTGGAATCAAGATTGAGTACACAAGGGGTACTGTCCATGTTAAGGAGACTGGGGAATAAGCAATAGGAGGCAAGGCTTAGATGTCTCACTAGGACACAAGAACAAAATGTTGGAAGGGAAATAAGGGAAATGAGGGAAATGTTGGTAATGGATGCTAGAGGGAAGAAAGATAGGAAGACCAAAAAGAAGAAACACGGATGTAATAGCAGAGGTGACAGCAGCAGATGTACAGATGGAAGATGTACCAGACCTTGCAAAATAGAAGAGACCAATCTGCTGTGCCAATTCCTGAAGGGGGCAGCTGAAAGCAAACAAAAAACAAGTTAATTCTATTTATTCATTTCATCCTTCTTTGACTCTTTTAAAAGCCAATGAAATAAATTATGTTATAAATATGACAGTTCATGTTATGACAGTTCTTAGTTTCATTTCAAAAATTAAAGTCCATCTCTAGTTTTCCATATATATCACCCAAATCTCCTGGGATATTGTTGCCAATGGAATGGAAGAATGCAAAATCAAAAAATAGCTGGCAAGTGACCAGTTTTGGTCATTGGCTTCAGACAGTGACAGTGAAATAGCAAGTGAAGAGTTCAATGGATCTGAAAATAGTGAAGATGTGAAAATATGATGGATCAGCCAAGTATGCTTGTTTATATAATTCTTCTTGGTCACATACTAGTAAATATCCTGTATGTACTATTCCTTGTTTTAAGACAGTTAACTGCATTCCATGCAAAAAAACATTTCTTGCAACCACCAAGGTTTGAGGATTGTAGAAGTTCAATGCAAGAGGCAGTTGCATAAGAACAAAGTTAAATACATCAAAGATCAACCATTGTTGAAAAGTTTGCTAGTTAATCAATGAGAGTTGTCCATTACTAATGACACTACAAAAGGAGAGGTTATGATCATGAATTTCATAATCCAATATAACATTCCTATTGCTACTGCTGATCACTTAGGAACTTTGTTGAAAGCCATTTTTCCAGATAACCAATTCAATTCTCAGTATTCTTCTGCTCAAACTAAATACTTTGCTATTATTATTAGGCTCAGTTCTAATGAACTCAGAAGGAGATTGAATCTGGACAGTATTGGCAGCTATATGCAGAATAGGAGGCTACATTGGTTTGTTCATGTGGAGAGAATGGACAAGAATGCTTGGGCAAGTAGGTGCAGAACAATCAAGGTGACAGGAACCACTGGCAGAGGAAGACCGAAGAAAACATGGGAAGAAGTGATGATGGATCTCAAACAAAAAGGTGTCAGCAGAGACCTGGTGAAGGATAGGATAACTTGGAAGTCAATTTCAAGAAAACGTCCAACACATGCTAGCATGTAAAACAGACATTAAACCGAATATGATGATGATGATGATATTATGTCATGCAAATTTTTTGAAGCATAGCAAAGCTCACCTCTTTGTTCGAGGTATTATGGTTCTAATGATACAGGTCTATTGAAAATGAACCCAGTGGCTACCAGGCTGTTTGACATGTAACACTCCAAGAAAGTGTCTAGCTGATAATATATTGTACAACATCCAAAGATTGTAGCAAAGCTTACTTGATATTCAATGAGGTTAGTGCTGATTCAATTTCTTCAACAAAAGCTATTATTTGTCACCACACTATGGTCAGTGCTAATAACAGCATTACATCAAGATGCAAAGAGAAGAGTACAAGAATAATTTAATTGAAACAATGTTTGAGGCCTCCAGATATTATCCACAATCTCCAGATTTTTCATGTTTTTCATATCTTTTACCAACAAATTGAGCAAATGAGTAGCAACCCATGAAATTTGGATGTACAGAAGGATGCTAAAGACATCATGAATGGTCACAAACAGAGAAATGATATGAAGTATAAACATCAAGAAAAGACTATTCAATATCATACAGACAAAGAAACAGAAAAATTTTGGCCACATAATCCGTCAGAATTCTTTACACTGAACACTTTTGGAAGAGAAAGTAAATGGAAAAAGAGGAAGAGGAAGACAGAGAACATCATGGTTTACTAACATCAACCAGTGGACAGGATTGAAATACCCAGAAGGAATATGCCTGGCACATAGACATTGCAAATGGAGAACAATTGCATCCAACCCTCGATCACAGGATGGAGCCAATGAATGAAATGAATGTGAATCATGAATTACTTGAAGTAGTTCACTTTATGTTCTTTTCTTGTAATTTAAATCGGAAAATGTACGAGGAATTTAAATGTTGACAGTCAATGTGGAAAAATATGTCATCTGAAAATAAAAGTATACAATTATACTCGTTAGATTTTCTATGAATTTTACACATGTTAAAAAGCAAAATCTTTACCATACCATAATCAGTAGCTTTTCCCCTTAACAACACAGGTATAATACTTTTCAAAGCAAGATAAATGGTCTAAAAATTAAAGTAATATTCTGTTAAAATTATTCATTATTAATGTTAAAATTATTCATTATTAACATCTATCTTTTTAATATCCTTCCTATGAATTTCAATTGCTGAGACTTGAAGGGGCCATGCCCCCCCAAGGATGCCAGCTTGTACAGCAACTCCAGTCACCACTGCAACATCAGGGTCAATACTAACATTTGGCCTCTTACCAAAGAATTCAGCAACCAGTTGTCTGACTTTCAATATTCTAGTCGATCCTCCAACCAGGACCACCTCGTCAACATCGCCTACCATAACTTCGGCTTCCTTTAAAACCCGGCGAATTGGCAAAAGTATTCTTTCGAATAAATGTCTGTTAAGATATTCAAATTGTTTCCTATCTATAACCATAAGCTTTTCACTATTCTCCAACTGACAAGAAGTCCTGTTAGAAACAAGAACTTCGATAGTAGCAAGATTCTTTGAAGAAAGAGTTAATTTTGCACGTTCAACTTCATCCCGTAGATGTTGTATATCTTCAGCTCCTACAAGCACACAACCTTTTTCTGCCAACTTTTCTGTCAAAAAGTTCAATATATTTTCATTTACGTCTTGTCCACCCAATCTGTTATTGCCTGCCATAGCCATTGTCACAAACATACCACCTTGAACATTCAAGAGCGACACATCGCAAGTTCCTCCACCAAAATCAATGACGACAATTATATGAGACCCTGATCTCTTATGCAAACCGTACGCCATAGCAGCCGCAGTTGGCTCGTTAATCACACGCAAAATGTCTAAACCGGCCTTTTTCCCTGCAAGGATCGTGGCATTCCTTTGATCTTCAGTGAATTCGGCAGGAACACTAACGACTGCCTTGGTAATCTTTGTTTTTAATTTTTTTTCGGCAGTTCTCCGTAACGTACTCAAAACAAGTGCTCCAATATCATCGGGGGATTTATATATAACTTTATTACTTTCGTTTCCTTTTAAAACAAATGATGGGTTTCCTCTGTCATCAAGGTACATTTGGAATGGGTATCTCCTTGTTATCCTGTCAAAATTATCAATAGCATTTTTCCTAAATACTTTACCGATAAATCTTTTCGCGTCGTAAATTGTCTGTGTTGGATTCTTTTCGGCTTGTCTTGCTGCATGGTAACCAACCAAAATATTATCGCCAACAAAAGCAACCACACTTGGAATTACTCGTTCCCCATCAGTCTCCAAAACTGTAACATTTCCATACACGGCATTATACACACCAACACAGGAAAAAGTTGTACCAAGGTCAATACCAATAACCTTCGGCTTTGGAGGTGGAAGTCTGCTTTGTACTATGTACCCGAGGATCCCTAAAGCAAATCCGAAGATAGCAAGAGGACCAACTGCTTGGTGCATCTCGCTGCAATGGATGTCAACTGCACTTCTCGAATGGGGTCAAAAACTACAAATCCTTCCCTCGTTTCTGGTCTGAGGAGGTGACACGTTCTCAAGCTGCAAAGAAAACGACCCGAGAAAAAACAACTGTGTCGAGCCACTCATTGTTCTCAAGCAAAAAAATTTGAAGATCTTAAGTTTCAAAATGCCGCCATCTTTATAAGACCACCTTTCTGCTGCTCGTGGTTTCTGGTTGCAAAAATTGTCATTGACCAAACAAATAGATGAAAAAAATGGAACTCGGTGTTGTGCATTTGGTTGCAATAAACGGAGAAAAACGAAAAGAGAAG
Source organism: Morbakka virulenta (assembly GCA_003991215.1). NCBI lineage: Eukaryota > Metazoa > Cnidaria > Cubozoa > Carybdeida > Carukiidae > Morbakka > Morbakka virulenta. The sequence goes on along the minus strand of RDPX01000036.1, from coordinate 2,227,188 downwards.
AAAATAAGGAGTGGCAGTGGTGACAGTTTTGATGAAGGAACGAAGCACAAAAGACAGCCAACGAGAACCTTTCATAACTATTTTGGTACCGTAGAAAGTGTCCAGTAAATTGCAAATCATATGCGCTCTCCAGCAAGTCGAGTTTCTTGTGTTATCTTGCTTTTCCTTGACGTTGGGATTACCGCCAATAAAAAGTTTTTTGTGGAAACTTGAACTTCCCTAATCTACAGGATTTCAAATTAAGGGGGAACTAATAATAATGATAATAATAATAACAACAATAATAATAATAATAATAACAGTAATGATAATAGTAATAGTAAAAGTAATAGTATTAGTAATAGTAATAGTAATAGTGATAGTGACAGTGACAGTGATAGTAATAGAAATAGTAATAGTGATAGTAATAGTCATAGTGATAGTCATAGTGATAGTCATAGTGATAGTCATAGTGATAGTCATAGTGATAGTCATCGTGATGGTGATAGTGAAAATCGAACTAAATGTACTTACTCTATATACAAAATTTTATTTTCCTCCCATACAAATAAGGCAGTAATTTAATGAAAATTGAGGGAACAGCTACTGTGAGGTCTTCGTTGTTCATGTTTTCAAATGAAAAATTAATCTTAACAGAGAATTAATCAGGAAAACCATGGGAAAACCTGACAGGAGGTTGTCCTCAAGGCTGATATGAGGTTGAAGACAGGGTTTTTTTGGTGTATTTAGCTATTGTTATTTGTTGATTAATGATTAACATATTCATGGCATTCTGATCCCTACTATCGTCGAGACAATATTATTGAAACAAAATGGTAGAGTTCTCCTCCAAAACGACATTGGTGCTTTTGCATCTGAATAGTTCAAAGAACTCGAAAGATATTTGTCGGTATAATCTAATTCAATGGCGAGTTACTTAATTATTTCGAAATTAATTAGGCAGGTTTGTAGGCATGATAAAATATTTTGGAAAATTTAATTTATCTGGCTATTATGAAAGGTTCTAATTGGGAAAATATTGCTGCATTCCAGGCACAGGCAGAAAAGATTTAGATTTTCTTTTTTCTTCTTAAAAAATCTCAGATTACGCACTGAATACGCCACACCACTGGTGCCAACAGATGAATACAGCTGACTTGAACATTTTTAATCTTGAATACGTTGACCAGATGCTACTCAGAGAATAAGGATTGTTTATTTCTCATGACACTTTTGGCCTGTAATTGTTTTCGGAATCTTGTAATATTACATACAACAGGATGCAAATGTAGGAAGTTAAATATTACCCCTAAAGGTAATAAACTAAAATGGACTGACTTTTTTCAATCTATTTGGAACACTACTTATTTCTTATTTACTGAATGCATACTGAGAGCCAGAGGCACAACAGACATTATATACGCTCACATTTTGATCGTCCCGAATGTGTTACAAGCGAAATGTCTATTAATTGGTGTGGTAGGAAACCACCTATCTCTATGAGTCCTATGTTAGCAATATTTGATCATCAAAAGGTGTGGTATCAGCAGAGCACCTCATAATAGCATAGCACGTGGATCAAATCATGGCTCCATGCAAAATGATAACCGAATTTGAGAAAGAAAATTCAAAAAAAAAATCTATATTATGCAAGTTGTAAAAATTATTATCTAAGCACTTTGAACTGAATAAAGAGACCATGTTGATTTTTTATCGATTGGTAAAAATCGAAAGAAGTATCCAGATCAAATAGATGTTTTACTCTTCTGTAAAACTCTGTATTTGGCATCCTGTCTGTTGTTTTGTTAAACATAATCCTATAATAAGATGTCCCAAAGGCAACTGAACTGTTCTTTAAGTTCTTGTTGGGCACCCAAGCTCTCCGGACTTATAGAAGTATAAGCAGACATAAGGATTACAAGATTTTTACTTTGATGACAAGTAAGACAAAATTGTTTCGGCATACTTTCCCCAGCTTTAAAAACACCGTCCATCCCAAAGCTTTCCGTCCCCTTTGCGCCATTCCTGTTGTGAACCACTAAAGATCCCAGATTAAGGAAGTTACTAGTCAATTTTCTGATCATTATCCTGAACCTGCACGACAGGAAACCAGTTAACCACTGAGGTAATTGGCAAGTGAAAACATGAGGTTGGATTTATGGTGCTCCATATATAGCTGTAACAAATTGCAAGACAATGGGAACATCGGGAAAAGCAGTGACATGAGGGTGTTTTGTTAAATCAATTAACCTCCATGTGGCTTATTCGAAGTAACGGCTTATACAAAGGTGGGAAATTACTCATGGACTTAGGGGGGTTGTTTGTATTTTTGGGATTTTANGAAAATGTTTTATCATTGATAAGCAATAAATAGAAGTTAGGAAGGACGAAAGAAGATGAATATAAACAATTGAAGAGACAAATTAAATGCAAATACAGAGAAGCCAATGACACCCGATTTGTTGTCCTCAAATAACAAGTAACCTGCTGTTGGTTTCCGAAAACTACTGTCGAACGGTGGTTAATGACCTGCTTAAAAACTCTTTTCTTCTTGCAATATGACCCGTGCACTGAAATAAAGAATGAAATACAAAATTAGGTAGGAGACACCTTTTTGTGGAAACCATGCTATAAATATGTATTGTAACCGACAATTGGAATAAAATTACATTGTGAAATTGATCCTAGGGAGGAGAATATTGAATATGATAAGACCGTTTTTGGCGTTCTCTTTTTCAAAGAAAATGATACTCTGGAGGGAGATTTACCAATTGAACTGCTTTCAAGCTTGATGACATAACTTTTGAAAGCTCCACCAGTGATGTTGTAACTCAAATAGTCTGTCTTTGGGATCTAGGTCATGAGTCGCAATCAAGGCAAAGACCAGTTCTAAACAATCTTGCAGCACATTAGTCACATTAACCGATTTTTTAAAAGGTTTTGATATCATTTTCAAAAGACTCGTGTTTGCCAGCCTCAGACAATATGGTTTCTTGGATACCTCTGTCCTACAGTCATAGAATATTGTATGACGACTTCAGAAATACAGCTATGGTGAACAAAATGCTGTCCGATACTTTTTACAGCCAGACAGGAGTATTATCCAGAGAAGGTTTAGCTGGTTTCCTGTTTGTGATTCTATTAGACCACTTGCTGGTAAAGCCCATTCTGAAACCAATGATAGCCCACCTCAGTTAAGGAGAGCAAGCAACATTAAGCCTGAAAACGATATCTGTCTACTTAGACCTACCATAAGTAGTGAATAGACAGAACGTCACAGCTAGCGCTGGTTGGCCTCCTCTTCTTCAGCTCGAGGCAAAGAATAGGCCAGTGTCCATTTTCTGTCATCAAATCATCGTCCTAATTCCTCAGTTATGATGGCTAGAATAAGCCATCCTTCATTAGATTCTGCAGTCCTCTTGATTTGCCCAGTTCCTTTAGGCGAATATCTTATTTATTCAGGCTTCTATCCTCTACTGGGAAGCCTTTTACGTTTACTATTGTGGCTGACGTAATTAAGTTGTTTACTCTGCCTTGAGTGTGATGTCTGGTTGATCAGCCCTACACAAACCACAGCAGAGTTGAGATGTTAGTGAGTGACCTTCATCCTGCAGATTGATTGGTTGATTACAGTCAACAGTATATACTTCTCCTCTAGAATGAGAGTGCATGTAAAAGCAGATGTGCTGATTTTAAATCTGCAATTGTTTTGTTCCATTACGCATAGGTTTTTTAGTTGATAGAAAAAGTGTTAATTATATTTACCACAGTCCATACTTACATGTCTATTTGTTTGTTCCACTAAATGTTATACCCAGAAATCCGCATGAAGTATTTATACCTCATAAATAATTTCTCTCACAGTAGTGATATTTTTAATTTTTTAGTGGATTTTTTCATTCAAAAATCACAAAACCTTGGTTGATGAGTATTGAGTTATTAGTGTTGCAAAGTCATTGAATCGGATTCTATGCAGTCAAATCACTAACAGTTTGCACTGTGCATCGTGCTGTACAGTGGGCTACTAATAGAAACTGCCAGTTGTATTTATGAACAGAATAGTCAGTTGTGTAAATATTCTATAAAATCGAAATTGTGAAGGGTATAACCAAACTGTATTCTAGTATCAATTTACTTGTACAGCTGTGTTACACTGTAATGAAAATGGCTAGTCAAGGCTGTGTAAACCATCCAGAAATATTTTTGCTATACATGTGGACAGTTTACTTTCAAGAAATTAAAGTTCCGGGATGTGAACTACTTTTTCTTTGGTTCTGGAACAAGCAAAGAAAAAGTAGTATTGTTGTAAATGGTCTATAATTAGCTTCAGGTTATAGGCACATATCTACCAAATGGTAACAATTCATCGACGACTTTTACTCCCGTTGACTTACATTTATCCCTGTGGTATATAAAATTTTAGAAGTATTTGAAACAAAATAATTCCTGTTTCCCCACACTCAGGGCAAATATTTCTAAATTTTGCTTGTTCAAGGTATTTGCACTTACAACCGAAAGAGCAAGTCTTGCTTTTATTGGAAAACAAACAACGTTAGAAAGACTAAATATCATGTAAAATTTCTACAATAGATAAAATATGTATCACCCAATATTGTAGATTATAGGTATAACCTGCCACAGTAAAGTTTATGTGATTGCCAACTTTAACACATCTTTTTTCCTCAAGGATAGGGTTGGTTTACCAGCCTCATATTGAGAAGTGTCTATGCGTACCATAACGCGCTCCCCTTTTCAAAGGTTGTGTCAATGTCCAAATATTTGCATGAGATTGTCTCAAGTTCGTAGTAAAGGCATTCTGCCAGCCTTCTAAGGCGTTTGTTGTGGGCATTAGGTCCGCCAGAACTCACTTATACACGTTCCACAACAAATTTGCAAACATTTGGGGACGACGGAGATCTCTGGGGAGTTGGACAACATAATTTGTTTCAAATTAGTCCAGAAAAGAGGGTCATCGACAGAGCATTGAGAAAGAGAAGTTGTTGACCATCTTTCATGAATAACGTGTGACCATACCTTTAGGCAATTGAAGGTGGATACATTCTGAGGGTATGCTAACTGTTTCAAGTAATTAACAACCCTTAAATTATAGAATTTTAAGGAATAGCAGTTTGTTATATTCTTGACTTTAACTTTGTTTATTTAAAGATTGCTTTTCCCGATTACTGACAGTCCCCAATTTTTGTAATACTTTTAAAGAGGGATACGACTATTCTCACAGACTCATTGTCTTAGTCACCCTATTATTCATGTTTCTCCATAATTCATTTACTTTGACCCTTTCCACGCTGACATGCTTATTTGTTTGTTATTTTGCGTCAGTTAACCTCATGCATAGTACACACCCTTAGTTTTAACAAATTTTTCAGAAATAAAAACTCTGTTTACTTACCTATTCCCATAGTGGGTGATTATATTCGTCATTGTAACACAGAAACAATTTTTCTGTTTAGAGTGGAATCAACAAAAGCTTCAGTTTTACGTTCAGGCAACTTGTATAATTGCTCTCATCTTGTGAACCCCACTCCATGCTGTTTGCTTTTTAAGCTCCCCCTACCCCCCTCAGTGTGAATGTAATAAATGAAAGCCCTCCCTCCTGGCATATCCTAGATATTTAGCTTTTGATGGAGAAAACCAAATTGCTTACGAGTAATTCATCGCACAATAGAGAAATTTACTTAAGCCAAATGGCATTAGTGATACTCTACTTTAGCAAAATGGTCTAGTGTGCGCCTGGCATTTGGATACAACAGCCGCTCGATTAGATAAGGGATCCAAAGCATCCCTTATTTTTAAAGTATATTTTGTTTTCTTCTTGATTTTTGACAGCACAGCTTAATAAAAGTCAAAGTCTTCCTCTTGTATTCTGGTCGTTCTTATCGGTTCTGATTTTTTCTACCATTCATTCTTTGTAGATTGAACAGAAAAAGGTAAATGTGCGATGAAGTATTCTTCATCTTTTTTCTGGAATGTTTCCCACTGTTTAAAGGATATTCAACTGCTAGTGTGCATGGGCTCTATAGGCACTCTACAGTCCTTTTACAGCGGTTGTGACACACTGTAGAGTGCCTTGTTAAACAGGCTATGCCAGTTATTAGTTTTACCAGTATATATAGATATTGACGTTTGGAGTCAAGAGAAACATTTTAGTTTGGAAAAGATTTATAAAAAGAAACAAATATAGGAATGTCAAATTATCTTTCGTCATATTTTCAGCCGCCGCTACCACATTTAAAACAAATCTTTTTACCAAAGCTACGGATTTACCTAATTTGTAAGTTGCAGGGAATAAGAGACTCTGCAAAGGGACTCATCCATTATATTAACAAAACTTTAGCATAAGTATTTAAGGAAACATTCCCTCATTACCATACGACTAGAATGTGCCACAAGAGATACGTCAGCATAATTACTTTGCCTACATTCGATGACTAATGACGTCAGTGTGACTGAACAGTCTGTTATAATAGGTGAAGAGTAATCAGACAGATAAACACAACCTAAGTTGATTCATAAAACTAGATCTTCAATCCCGTTAATACAATTCAGAGAGTGTGGTTACTCAAAGGTTCCCGCCATTTTCCAAGCACCTTAAGTTAAAATACTAAATTAAAGATGGTGGCTTGGAGCTGTGATGGCAAGTGTCTACTGCATCATAATAAGTATACAACATCCCCACACTTAAGCTATATGTATATAATGTTCGAATTAGGTAATAAAGTCATTTAAATATGATGGTGGTTGGATACATCGACCACAGGTTGTTTTTTGAACAGTCTTATCAGTATCTGGTGTTTCATTATTACTAATAGCTAATTTGGTTCCATGTGAGTAATAATTGTAATTTTGTTTTTTGGGAATATTATAATATCGAATTAAACTAGTGTCACTATCAGAATCGGTATTAGTGGATTCATTTTTGGTTTTCAGTAGATGTTTTCTGTTTCGCCTGAGTATTTTGCCATCATTGGTTTTGATGTAATAAGAACGGGGTTGCTTTGCTTTTGATGTAACACAAGCTTTTCTAGACCATGATTTTCCATCATGTATTTTGACAGTATCCCCTGGTTTAAGTTGTGATAGTGATCGATTATTTGTGCAATGATTGGAGGTAGTCGGTTTCACTTGATGTGGTTTGACTTTTGAATAAATAGCTGGTAACAAAGTACGTGACTGACGATTGAAAAACATTGCAGCTGGAGATGGTGTATTTTTATCTAATGGTGTAGCTTTCAGATTAAGTAAAGCAGGATGAATGTCCTCATTTTTTACAAAAGTTGTTGTATTCTGCAGCACTAAACTCTGGGCCATTGTCGGAGATGATTTCCTTTGGTATACCATATCTTGCAAAAATGGTTTTGGTATGCTGGATGACTGTGGTACTAGCAGCATCAGGCAATTGGCTTATGTCAAAGAAATCTGTAGCATAATCAACAATCAAAAGAAATTGCTTGTTGAAGAGGTAGAATAGATCTGTTCCAACTTTATACCATGGTGTTGATGGAATGTCGTGTGAAATAGGTGGTTCACTTTGTTGTTGGGTGCGAAACTGTTGGCATTGGCTACATGTGGCAACAGTGTCTTCAAGTTGTGCACTCATGCCAGGCCAATATAAAGTTGAACGAGCTTTTAACTTAATTTTCGATATTCCAGGATGTCCTTGATGGAGGATTTGTAACATTTCTTTTCGCATAGATGTTGGTACAAGTATTCGGTCACCTTTCAATATGAGTTGATTGTAGATGGATAATTCATCTCTGAAGTTGTAGTATGGTAATGCAGATGGATCTACATCAGCACGGTGTTGTGGCCATCCGGTTTTAATGTAGGTTGAAAGAATGTTGAGAGTTGCATCATCAGATGTGGCTTTCTGAAATTGTTTAAGTCGGACATTGCTCATTGGCATGTTTGTAATTACCGAGTGTACATAAGCTGTCATCTCTTTGTCAGAAATCTCTGGAGAGTCATCAGGTAGAGCAGCACGACTTAAGGTGTCTGTTACATGTGCATCCTTTCCTTGTTGGTAGTTCATAGTGAAGTCATATTGTTGGAGTCTGAGTAGGAATCGTTGAAGACGAGCTGGTGCTTTGGATAATGCTTTGTTAAAAATTGACTTCAGTGGTTGGTGATCGTTATAGACATGGAAGTGTTTACCATATATGTAGTCCCGAAATTTTTCAAATGCAAATACTATAGATAAAAGTTCACGTTCTAATGGGCAGTAATTTTGCTCTGAGGAGTTTAATGATCGCGAAGCATATGCGACTGGATGCCATTGATGATCATGTTTTTGTTCTAATACTGCACCTAGTCCTTGTTGAGAAGAATCTGAAGAAATTCTGGATGGGAAGGTTGGATCATAATATTTTAACACTGGACTGGTGGTGATTAGGGTTTTCTGCTTCTCAACTGCTTTAATTTGAGGAGTGTCAAAGTTCCACACAGCATCTTTCTCAAGAAGAAGACGAAGTGGTGCTGTTTCATCAGATAAATTAGGAATAAATTTACCAAGGTATGTAATCATGCCAAGAAAACGTTGTAGTTCTTTCACGTTTGTTGGGTTTGGCATTTCAACTATTGCAGAGATTTTAGTAAAGTCAGGTTCTATACCTTGAGCAGAAATAGTATGTCCTAAGAAGTTAATTTTAGTCATCATAAATTTACATTTTTCTTTTCTTAGTTTAAGTCCACTTTTTTGAATAGCTTGTAGACATTTACAAGTACGTTGATCAAGCTGGTCTTTTGAAGATCCCCATATGATGATGTGTCTGAAGCATTGGCAACTCCTTGAATTCCATAGATTATTTCACCTATACGAGTCTGACAAATTTCACTGGCTGAGACTATACCATATGGCATTCGAAGATAACGAAAACGACCTATAAGAGTGTTGAATGTAAGTAAGTGTGAGCTTTCTTCATCAAGAGGTATTTGCCAGTATGCATTAGAAGCATCTAGTTTAGTGAAATACTGTGCACCGGCCATTTGAGATAAGATGGTTTCAGTTGTTATGGTGGTGACGTTTAATGGCTTTGTTGAGATTACAAGGATCAAGACAAATACGAAGATTTCCATTTGGTTTAGTAACAACCACACAAGAGCTAACCCAATCGGTAGGTTCGGTAACTGGAGTAATAATTCCCAATTTTTGCATACGTTTAAGTTCAAGTTCTACTTTCAAGCGAAGATTAATTGGTACATTTCTACACACATCAATGACAGGAGGTATATCAGGATCAGTATGAATGTGGTAGTATTTATCAAGAGTTCCGAGTTCACCGAAACATTGACTAAATTCACGAAAGTATGCATTGTCATTATCAACAGAGTCAATACGTTTTATCAAGCCTAAACGGCAACTGGTTTCTAGTCCGAGGATTGGTGTATTACCAGATTCAGATACTATAAATGATACCGGTATTGTCTTTGTTTTACGTTTAATAAATACTATGCACTTACCAGCAACAGGAATAAGAGTACCATTATATGCAGTTAGTTTCGCGTTGGTTTTGTGCAGTTTTGGACGTTTGAGAAGACGTTGATAAATGAATAAAGGAAGAACGTCAGCTTCAGCTCCAGTATCTATTTTTTTGACACTGTACACTCATTTGTGTTCAGAGAGACAAGCCATTGTTTTGAGGAAGGAGTATCAGTGTCGACCTTGTAGATTCGAAGATCGGTTGAGTCGTCGTCGGCTTTTCTGGTGGAATCAACAAGGAGTTGCTCCTTGGTAGTGTGTTCAATCGATCCCAGGAAGAAATTTTCGGTATCAGAATCGTCAGATGAGGATGATAAAGTGTTATGACTGAACTGGTTGAGTTTTTTATTCTTGTGTTGCTTTTTATAATTATTCTTGTTTTGAGTTGAGAGGTTTTTCTTGCAACACGTCGCAAAATGTCCTTTTTGATTACAGCGGTTACATGTCTTGGTGTATGCTGGACACGCACCTCTGGGATGTGCACCTGCACAGAATTTACAACAATTAATCCTTTCTGTGTTGGACGATTGTGATGGAGGAGGTAGATTAGATTTGTAATTCGATTTACGAAAAAAATCAACGTTTGATGCAGACGGGGATGAATGCTTTTCTTGCTGTTGCATAAAATGCGTTTGTTGTTTGGATGCTTCACTAGCCCGACAGTTAACAAGTACGTTTTGAAGATTAATGTCACCGTCGCGTAGTAAGCGTTCTTGTAGTTTTTTGTTCCTTAAACCTATGATTATAATGTCCTTAATTAATGAGTCACGTAAATCACCCAACTCACAGTCTTCACTGAGTTTTCTTAAACGAGTATAAAATTCGTCAAACCTTTCTCCGTCTTTCTGACGGGCAGTCAGAAACGAAAAACGTATAAATGTTAAGTTTTTACGTGGTTTAAAATATTTCATATTTTCCCCTTCATTGAAAACAAAGGTGTTATAAACTTCTTTAGCGGAGTCTCCGATACAATGCAATAAAATCGATGATTTTACTAAGTCACTTTTTTCATTGGATTCAGTGGCTTGGAGAAATATTTGAAAATTGTCCTTCCAAACTTTCCATAGTTCAGCTAAATTTCCTGCGCTGACTAAATTTAGAGCTTTCGGGGGTTTGAGACAATCCATGTTTAATGAAATTGAATGCGAGTAAAAATTAACTTAGCACACGTCGTGAGTTACAAACGTAAAAATCCCAATAACACTTGAGGTAGCTAAAAATATCACGTCTTTTTCCTTCCGTGAGATCGTTCTGACACCATGTTATAAAAGGTGAAGAGTAATCAGACAGATAAACACAATCTAAGTTGATTCATAAAACTAGATCTTCAATCCCGTTAATACAATTCACAATTCATCCCACTTCTGACACCATGTTATAATAGGTGAAGAGTAATCAGACAGATAAACACAATCTAAGTTGATTCATAAAACTAGATCTTCAATCCCGTTAATACAATTCAGAGAGTGTGGTTACTCAAAGGTTCCCGCCATTTTCCAAGCACCTTAAGTTAAAATACTAAATTAAAGATGGTGGCTTGGAGCTGTGATGGCAAGTGTCTACTGCATCATAATAAGTATACAACATACTTCATAGATGGCAACAGAAACGTCTAGGAATCATATCATGTGATGATCTATTTTTAGGTATTTTAAAGTACACAAACGGTGGTTTTTTTTGAAGAAAAAGTTAGTTACTGCGATTTATTGACGGCCTAGTGTCAATTATATAAGAGAGTTATCTGAGTTGATTACTCAACTTAAATGCGAGTTCATTTGTTAGTGTTCTGGTTTCTACAAAGTATTGATTTATTTCTTTTTGTTTGTCGTATGTTGGCAGATTTCTGTAATGTATTTTCTAAAGAAATGAAATGTCTTTTTAACTCTCTTTTAGAAATTTCCATTAATTTTCCCTTTATTTGCTTGTTTTGACTTGTAACTGATTAAATTTCTGTGGAAATCTATGAGTGCGGGGCCACGACTATCCTGCTTTATTTCCCGTTTTGTTCATCAAACAAACATGGACAAGTTCTTTTCATTCATTCGTTCTTCAGATTTTCCTCCTTTGCCTTTTGCAATGAGCTATCCTCCTCATGTGCCGTGTCCTTGCAGAACGTAGGCGGTCATGCTTCTCCACAGGATCCTATTCTTGGTCTTCTCCAGCATTTCCTTCTCGCTGACTCCGGTCCATGTTGACAAACTTTTCATGAATGTTGTTCTTTGTCTTCCTCTTCCTCTTTTACCGCAAATTTTACCAGTAACAGCCAAATTTTCCAAGCCTTCTTTTCTCATTACATGTCCTAGGAACGACAGTTGTCTCTTTCTGATGGTTTTCAGGAGTCTCCTGCTATAATTAGCTCGTCTTAGTACTTCATCATTACTAGTGTGTTCCGTCCAGGAAATTCTCAACATTCTGCGCAACATCCACATTTCAGTAGCGTTCAGTCTTTTCTCCAGGTCTGACGTCAGTGTCCAACTTTCACAGCCGTTGGTCAGGACAGGTAAGACATAGCAGTTGAGGATTCTCACCCTGGTATCTATGGAGATTGATCGGGATTTCAGAATCTTTGACATACGCACAAACACCTCCTTTGCCATAGCTACTCTTCTCTTTACTTCCGTTACACTTCTGCCGTCTGAATTAAGCATGCTTCCAAGGTAGTTGAACTTATTCACCTGCTGTATCCTTTCATTATCGATTAACAAAGGGCATTCGACTTGCTGCTGTTTCTTGCTGATCGCCATGCAAAAGGTCTTCTTTTGATTAATGCTTAGTCCTTTTCTTGAGCTCTCTTCCTTCACCATATCCAAGAGCTTTTGTAACTTCTGAGGAGAGTTTGCAATGAGTGTCGTATCGTCAGCGTATCTGATATTATTCATGTTATATCCTCCTATAGAAAAACCGCTTTCCTCTTCAATTGTTCTCACTATTTGTTCGCTATATAAATTAAAAAGGTCTGGAGATAGAACGCAGCCCTGTCTAACTCCTCTTTTGATGTTACTGTATCTTCCAACCTCGTTCTTGATCTTAACTCCAGCCGTTTGTTCCCAGTACAGATTTCTTAAAACTCTTATGTCTTTCCCATCTATGTCTAGGGCTTGCAATGTGTCCAGCAGTGTTTCGTGTTTCACTTTGTCGAACGCTTTGCTATAGTCGATGAAACAGAAATAGAGATCTTGCTGCATTTCTATGGCTCTTTCTGATATCATTCTCATAATGAAAATGGCATTCTGGGTACCTGCATCTTGAACGAAGCCAAATTGTTGTTTGCCTATTTCTGGTTTGGTTGCTTTTCTTGTTCTTGCCATGATGACACGCATAAAGATTTTGGTTACATGACTTATGAGGCTGATAGTTCTATGGAGCTCGCATTCTGTTGCTCCCGGCTTTTTAGGTAAAGCAATAAAAATTGATTTTGACATATCTGGTGGAATTTCACCGCTGTCATAGATTTCGTTGACAAGTTCTGTTACTTTGTCAATTCCAAACTCCTCGAGTGCTTGGATCATTTCAATGCAGATGTTGTCTGGTCCTGCAGCTTTGTTTCTTTTCATCTTGGTAATGGCAGCTTTGACTTCGCTCTTCAGAATCTTCGGGCCTTCTATAGGTTTTCTGATGTTGGGTTTTTCTCCTCTTTCATCCAAGAACAGTTCATCAATGTATTCTGCCCATCGATCCATGATTTCATCTTTTTCCATCAGCAGAGATCCATCTCTGGCTTGAATACATTCGCTGGAAACACATGTTTTCCTACCGACAAGTGTGTTGATTTTCTTGTGCAATGATGAAGGGCTTTCTACTCTGCATCTCTCGATTTCCGCGCACTGTACATTTAGCCATTCTTCTTTTGCTTCTCTACACTTCTTTCTGATGTTTCGATTCAGAGTGTGGTACCGATCTGAGTCTTTATTTCTCACTTTCTGTCTTTCTTCCATCATTTCCAAGATTTCCTTTTTCATCCATCCTTTTTTCCGGTCCCTCTTTATCGGTGGGATCAGCTCCTTGGCAGTTTCAACCAGGGCTTCCTTCAGCACTTCCCATTTGCTGACTTGGTCACTTTCGAGAGCAGCAAATCTATTTTGCACTTCCACAGCATATCGTGTCTTCATTTCTGCATTCTCTCGTAGTAAGTTCCACTGCAGTTTTGCGTCTGGTATAGCATGTTTCAATTTGCGAAGGCGAACCTTGGTGGTGCATACTACTGGATTGTGGTCGCTGTCACAGTCTGCTCCAGGGTATGCTTTTGCGTTCTGAACTGAGTTCTTAAATCTATGATTGATGGTGATGTAATCGATTTGATTTCTTGTTCTGTCTCCCGGTTGTTTCCATGTCCATAGACGTCGTTTATGGTTCTTGAACCAGGTGTTCATGATCACTTGGTTGTTAGCTTTGCACCAGTCAGCCCATCGTTCCCCTCTTTCGTTAATCACTCCTAGCCCATACTTTCCTGATACTTGCTCGATTTCTTCACTACCTACTTTTGCATTAAGATCGCCCATAACAATGATGATGTCTTGTGACTTACATTGTCTTTTTGCTTCATCGAGTTGCTCGTAGAACATTTCTATATCATCTTCGCTGCTATCTGCTGTCGGTGCATATACTTGAATGAGACTGATGTCGAAGGGCCTACCTTTTATTCTCACCAGCATTACTCTGTCTGACAGGGTCCAATAGCCGAGTATGCACTTGCTGGCTGCTTGGTCAAATATGATTCCTACTCCTCTTTCATGCTTGTTTCCACTAGAGTATATGACTTTTTTGCCATTCAGATCGAAACTTCCTGACCCTGTCCATCTCGTTTCACATAAGCCTAGTATATTGATCTTCATACGATCCATTTCTTGCTTCACATTTGATAGTTTTCCTGCTTGATATAATGTGCGTACATTCCACGTTCCTATTCGAAGACAATTGTTGTTCCTGACAGTATCTGGATTACGGTCGGGCTCCACCTGTCGGACATGGAGGTTCCTACCGAGCGAGGTGTTAGTTGTCCTAACCCCATTCACGCTGTTCGTGTTATTCTTTTTCTTGTGCATTAGCATGACTTTCTTGGCAAGTTACGGTGGTGGTTTGCCATTGCCTTCCACCGGTGGATGGCCACTTAAATCTAATGCCTCTTTGTGCCCTCAGCATACCACGATGCGCTTGCAGGTTACGCCTTGTTGCCGTTGGTCCTTTGGGACTCATCCACCAACTCTGCCGTTCCCTGTCTTCATGCGCTTAGTGCGAGGCGTGCACTATTCACCAACAACAAGTTGCTGGCTACCCTCATGTCGTTTAGCCCGCCAGCTGAGGCGGTGTACCGGGGTGTGGCCGCTGCCGCGCACAAGCAGCTACTTGGAGCCAGACATGAGAGTTGGGTGACTTCCGGATGCCAGTGGGTCCATCCCCCGTAGGGCAGCTGATGGTTGCCTCTGGATAGTACTCCTTCTGATCACCCCATACACCCCGCAATGAGCTATAGCCTCTCAATAATAGAGAGGCTGGAAACAAAAACCGCGCGAGGGCAACAAATTTTACTGGTTTAGCATAGAAGTATTCGCAGCTGCACAAGCAGAAAAGTTGCAATCTAATTGAGGCTTGGATGCGGACAGTGCATAGTATATTTTATAAACGAAATTGGGACGACTTTCTATGAAAAGGGTGATACTTTTCCCCCCTTGTCAAACAGGTTTTTGCAACTGAGGAGGCATATTGTTCTTTTTCTTCACAGTATTTTGGTTTTTGAAACGATCATTGCCATGGACAGTGTAGACAGTTCACTGTATATTGTCCCAAGTAGTGTCAGCATTATTGCTTTGGACTGCAAAGATGCTTTTGTGATGCTGACACAAAAAGAGAAAAAATACGCTTTCTATCTGTCTCGTGCAGCTCACGATGGTAGCTTGATTGTACTTCTCCAGACTTCTCCAGAGTCACCAGCTATATTTTTACTGCTTCAGCGGCTTTTCCAAATACAGGACATCGAATCACTGAGGAAAAGTTCCATTGCTGCTGATCCGCGTATTTCTGATGAAGATTTTCAGGTAAGCTTGAGGATTTTACCCGTGATACAAATTGAGTTAATTTAAATATTTATTTTATAATGTAAAGTTTTAAATGTCAATGTAATAATAATGTAATGATAATAATAGTAATAACAATTTTGAAAAAATAGTAACAGTCGTGATATTTAAAAGGATAATGGTAATAATGATGATAATAATAAAATGACTCGAAGATGACAAAATTACATCCGGTTATGGAATTTGGACATGGCAGAGTGAGATAACCCATTGCAACCTCTATCTTCACCCCCCCCCGGGTAAGGTGTAGTTACTGCCAGCACTCCTTGAGACTTAATTGGCATCCAGCAGCAGCTGGTGGGAGAGGAGGACTCGTACCTTGCTTGGCAATTATTCTGGGGATAGTAGCACAAGAAAAACACTAATGGTAGTGTAACCTAGGTGTCTAATTTTGATCATGAAGATAATGGTGTAAATGAGACTGGAACAGTTATTGAAGGGTGCTCACCCAAAAGGTCCCTCATTGTATGGAGGGTGGGCCTGGCCATTATCAAGCATCTGTCAAAGTGAAGTGGAACAAAGAGTTGAATGTTGGTATAATGGAGAGCTCTTTTCCAAGTAAACCAAGAAATGAAAATGGGAGACCTGTATGCAGGTGCAGAATAAGGATGCGCAACATTTGGAAAGAGAGGGAATTACTAAGAGCAATAGACCAAAGGTTTTGTGACCACGATATGGCATTGAGAAATAATTACTGGTCTACCACAGTAGAAGTGAGAGAGAGAGACAGAGAGACAGAGAGAGAGAGACAGAGAGACAGAGAGAGGGAGGGAGAGGGAGGGAGAGAGAGGGAGAGATGCAGAAGTGCGTTGTGAAGAGCTGATACAAACACCCTGGATTGCTTCCAGCTCTTAAATTAATATGTGTGGCACAACAACATAAACTTTAAGTATCCCTTCCAGTACTTTACTGACACACCCCTAAAACAGGAAAGAAGTAACATTGCTACTGCAGATTAATCTAGTACCCAACTTTTACGGAAAAAAAAGTCCTAAAGTAAGCTTCAAAAATAGAAAGAAAATTAAAAACAATAGAGAATGTTCGAAGAAACATACTTTTTAGGTTCAATCCAGTTCGAGAGAGAGAGAGATTGTTGAATATAAACTGAATTGCAGAAAGAAGATCAAAGCTATGATAGTGTTGAGGTATGGAGCTGGAATCAACAACTGGAGCATAGATGAAGTAAAGGATTTTGATAGAAAAATTTGGATATTGTTTAAAATGCATGAGAGGCTTCACCTAAAAGGTGATGTAGATGGACTTTTTATTAATTGAAAAGAAGGTGGGAGAGGGTTAATGACTTATCCCTACAGGTAATGGTGGTGTTGTTACCTGGTAATTGAGTGAGATATTGCATAACACTATTTTTGTTTACGAATAGTATGGGTATTAGGGGCAAGTACAGAAATGGTTGTTAATGTTTTTACTTAACATCTTTTGAGCTTTGAATCAATCACTAGAAAAATATCAGAAAAAATCCTTTAGTTTGTAGCAGAGATGTGCATTCAGTTCATTATAGAATTATACTTTTATATTTTTCTTATGTCATGTGAAAAAACCTTATCAACTCTTACATTTTTATACATCCTAGGCTTTCCTTACTTATGCAGCAGCATTTTATGCAAACATGGGCAACTACAAGTCATTTGGTGACACAAAAATAATTCCAGGCATATCAAAGGCAAGGGAATTTTGTTGTATCATATTTACATTTTATGAATTTATTCCTCTTTGGTATATTCAGTATATATATATATATATATATATATATATATATATAAGCCATTGGTTGGCGTCAGGATGGGCATCCGGCCAAGAAATTCCTCACTGCCAAATCAAAGTCCCTGTGAAGGGCACCTTTTGTCCAACACATGCTAGCATGTAAAACGGACGTTAAACCGAATATGATGATGATGATGATATATATATATATATATATATATATACCAAAGATACAGCTGTTCTGCTATGGGTTTGGTATTTTAAATGGTAATACATTTATTATCATGAATTTTAACAATTATATCAAGATGCACTACTAGGTTTTGAAATGGAATCAGAATTAGTAATTTTGTTCAGGTTGTTTTTGAAATCAGTAATATCACAAATACACAAAGAAGTTTTTTCAACAAGTGGGCAAAGATGTGGTCCACATTCTCTGAAATTTGGACAGTGCAAGTCTTAAAACCACTACAGACTGGATATAATGGAAGAGATCATCAGAGGTTTTATGGAGCTTGGGCAAACTATAAAAGCATGATACACAATTGACTTCTTTCATAATTTGGCTTTCCTTTTTTTCTATCAGCTTTTCCAAGTACATTTTATCTAGAATAGCACTGATATGTTTCCTGCATATTGGATTTGGATTAAGTTGTTCAGAGAATGTTGGATCTTATAAAATGGCTACACACATTTTTTCCCCTGCCCATAATTACTAGTGCCCTTAATAGATTTTTTAAAAACTAATTTTAATAATTTCAATATTATTTAAAGTTTGTTATAATAAAGGTTTTAGGTTGTTCCATTGAGTGCCTTTGTTTTTAATTGGTGAGGCTTTTATTAATGGTATAATGTAATTTATAAGGGTTCTTAAACCTTTTGATATGTAATCTTTTACTTTGTGAGAGAACCAATGTGGGTTTGAAGTTTTCCATACAGATTGTTTTGGGGGTGAAGTTTGTCTTGAATATCAATATTTTTGTCAGAAAGAGAATATTCCCATAACTTTAGCCTTCATATAAAGTTGTTCAGATTGCCAGCAATTTATGTCAAGCAAATTCACATTTGCTTGAAATGTTGTTAAGTGTTTTAAAATTTCATACTTGTGTTTGTATCAGTGAATAATTCACAATGGTAGAAACAAGCAACAGGAAGAGTTTTGATTTTGAATGTAAGCAAGATATGATAATGTATGCATTGGGAAAGAGTTGATGAAAATATGGTATGGAGATAGAGAAAAACTATATACAAAAATGATTGACCCACAACACTGCTGAGAAGAAAATTAACTTTGAGGGGAGGTAAAAATTTCCATATAAAACAGTAAATGACTTGGTCTTTGTCCCATCTGCCTTGACAACCAAGAAAACAGTGATATATATATAAATATAATTTGAAAAAAAAACACTCTTTAGTAATTTTAAACCGTATCCACATGGGACTTCTTTTCTTTCTTCCTTTCCCAGAATATTAACACCTTGTTATACGTTACCACCTGTAATTTTTTTATTATTTTTGATGAGCTGCCTACTTTACTTGTTTGTAAAAAGCATGTACAGTATTTGTAGCATTATTGCCTGATGATCGAAATATCGTGAAACTATTAATTGCAATCACAGTTCTTGTTTTTCATGTTTTATCTTATCTTATATATATATATATATATGATCAAGTGATCGTTCAGCTTTTGTTGTTGCATGTTTTACATGTAATATGCAAATGGCCTCTGTATAAGTAATTAGGTTCATCATTACAAATTACCTATGGTAAGTTTTGCAGGTTGTGGTGTTCATTTATTGTTATGTATTTCAACATGCCATTCAAAGTATTAAGAAACAAAAAAATGCTACAAGAAAAAAAAACACATTAAAGAGGAACTCCACAACTGAAGTGAAAAGCAAGAAATCCCACTAGGCTTAAAGTGGAACATAGCAAAAATCTGCAACAGCTATAAACCTCAAATTTAAAACTAAGTGGAAAATTATCACTGTTTGAAGAATATATGAATTTATTCAACATTATTCAAAAGAAGGTTCATTCCTTACCCATAAAATGATACTTCAATAAAATTTAGTCATTTAAAAGTTGGTATATGTCTGGGGTTGAATGGAAGGATTATGCAGTTATTCCTTTTTGAAACTCTGTCTAACTAACATAGTCAAATAGCTACTTATGTAACTGTTAGACTTGTACTTCCATACAGAAAAGAATAAAAAATCATTAATGCAATCTTGTTTAAATTTATACATAAAACAATATGTATCAATGCTAAATTAGGCTTTCAGCAGAATTTAGGCTTTCCAGACAATTATCTTGCTTTAACAATGGATATTTTGTGTTTATTGAAATGCAAATGTTTAAATGATGAACTTTTTATTTCCACCAGCTTAATATGTATTTTATATATATTTACCCCAGCTGAAAGTTTATTGCAATAAAAGCTTGTCGTAATAGACGATCTTCACTTCAATTGACATTTAATAGGACATTTTATAGATTTCGGGTTCCCTGTGGACTACGAACCTGTTATTGTTATTGTCAGCGGTCATTTGTATTGTTAGCCGCCATTTTGTACACTGAGCTGTTTTATTGTTGATTAAAGCCCAACGTGAGGTCAATTCGTAGTTAATCATTTATTACAT
>RDPX01000036.1:2191543-2204053 GCA_003991215.1 Morbakka virulenta | reverse complement strand
GTGCCTCGTGAAGGTTGTACAGAGAATCTTGAGGCGTGGAAGCACAGGTTGCTCTGGACAATGTATCAGGGAGGATGTTCTCCTTTCCTGGACGGTATATGATATCAAAGCAAAAACATGCTAGTTCAAGTCTCCAATGCATAATTTTGTCATTTTTTATCTTCCCACGGTTGTGTTGGTCAAACATGTACGATACCGACTTTTGGTCAGTCTTCAGAGTGAAGTGTTGTCCAGTCAGAAAATGCCTCCAATGCCTGATAGCTTCAATGATAGCCTGTGCTTCCTTTTCTATAGCAGCATGCTTAAGGTTAACTTAACTTAAGGCTAACTCACCTTGTAGTGAGCGGGAGAAGAAAGTGACCGGTCTGCCATCTTGACTGAGTGTGGCTGCAAGGGCTACGGCTAAGGTCAATTCGTAGTTAATCATTTATTACAAAGCTATTTTACTTTTCATGATTTTGACTGAAACTTTCAAACAGATTTCCATCTTTAATGGTTAATATATTAACAAATGTTAACATGCAATAAAACTCTTCAACAAGGTGAAAAAGTATCATAACAAAAAAAGTGGGTGCATATCACAACAAGAGTTTTAGTTTGAAAGTTTTCTTAAGCCAGCTGCTAATAAGTTTACTGGACTTTCATGATCGATAATTACATGATACAGGAAACTAGACATATTGTCTATAATGGTAGTAACATGTACAGTATTGTGATGAACCTTCAATACACAGGTTAAAGGTCATTCACACTTTTTTAGAATAAGTGACACACAAGTAAATATTAAGTGGTTTTAAATATATTTTTGTATTGTTCTTTAACTAGGACAAATTTAGATCTATTGTTATTTCAAGTGATGCTTTTAAAAAGCATAAGGAACTTATTGAACCACTATGGTCGGAATGCTGTGACAGAATGTACCTTCTTGATCAAAGATCCAGGGAGCTAGGAATTGGAGAAAAGGTAATGTATTTTTTCAAAATAGGTAAAGCTAAGATTAACAAAAAGAAATGTAAGGGTACAGTTTTTTCCTTTGGAATTATATTGATAATCAGGGAAATATCCAGATCTTTTTAAGGGGCATTGGTTTGGGGCACCCCATGTTTATTGTGTCAAGAAGAAAGCCATGGCACAAGAATTGTTTCTTAAGGTTCCCATATTTTGTTATGCTCATTAAAAAAATAATTTGATATGATACATTCATGGTTTAAAATAGAAGATTTCAATCAAGAGGAGGAAAATTTGATTCTTGGGGCATCCATAACAGTTAATCACAGTCTAAATAATGTGCACATGTGGCCTAGATAAGAAGTTCTAAAGGACTGTTAATGCCAATATGGTCGAGGAAGATAAGCTTCTGATATCTATGAAAAGACCAATTGGCAAGCAAAAAATGCTGTCTCTCTGGTAGTCCAACTCTACCCTTCACATAGGAGAACTATTTAGAAATATCAGGAGAAGGGGCAAAAGACAAGTTTTCTGGCACTTTTAAAAAAACAGTGGTACAGGAAGGATAAGATCATTTGTGTTATGAGCAGTTGCCCTAAAAGAAGAAAAATCATTGATTTTAAAACCAGGGCTGTTTGGTCTCATTAGTAATGGCAGATAGCCAAACTGGTGGAAACTACATGAATAATGGTGTGTGCAGATGATGTTCTTAAGCCTTGGTCAGTAATCCATCTAGTGACCCTTACATAAGCAATTATACCCACAACACAAAGGTTCTGTACCAATAAGGGTGAATGCCTGCTGTGTTATAAGGTCACTGATTGCAGAATCTGGTGATGTGGCAATCCTTTCATAATATAGCTTTATCCAGAGAGCTGGGCAACCCCGGATGAACTTATCTGACCCATGTGTAGCCTAAAAAACAACGTATGGGAGATATAGATCACAATCAATTTCAACCATGCAACCCCAATCCAGATCAAGGAGCACTTAAAAGAAATAATGTACTTTTGAGAAATGAAGCTTTGCCAAATGAAGAGGCTCCAATAACAAGACATCAACAATGCACACATAATGAAATGAAGTGGCTGATGTAAATAGTTGATGGAGAAAGAAGCAACTTTTGTGCACATTAAGTTATTGAAATTGGAGATATTAAAAAGAAAAATGTGATTACTTAGGGCTAGCTAAATACTTTTCAAGTTGCTTCTGGTATACAACATTTTTGGGGGAGAAGGTATAAAAAAAAGGAGTCATTGGAAAGAAGGGGCTAAAAAGAGGAGAGCTAAATAGAGGTTTTCTGGTATTTTTTATGGTTTGTTGGGCACTGTTTGTATACTTAGAGATGGTATATTTGATAATGGAATAATGCAGTTTATAAATGCAGAAAAGGAAAAAAATATTTATCTTATAAATAGCTGAGGACGTCACACGACATAGATTGTTCATAAGTATGTTGGTAAATTTGTTGCATTTAGTGCCCACAATTTTCTGTCATCACAAGTTTTTATTTTAGTGATGTTAATGATGTTCCCTTTTTCATTGTTTCACCTGCTTTGCTTGTTTACTGGATTTGTGTGTTACTGGAAGTACAATAAAATCTGATTTATTGGAAATATAACTAATTTGTTTTTTGTTCATTGATTTTATTTCAATTTCTAGGGTATTTCAACTTATTATTCAAGTAACTGTGTTGCTGAGGATGCTTGTCGGATTCAGGATTTCCTTAAAACTAAGGTAATCTTTATTGCCTGTATTTTCTGGGACAAATACAATTATCAGAGGTTTTTTATCCCACTTGGTAAAGACAGCTTTTTCTCTTTGGGGATTTTTCAAAGAAACTAACATCTTTGTTGAGTGGTGCCTCCATTACCATCAGTATGTGACTTTTGTATAGTAATGATTTTTGGTGCCAGTGTTTAGCTTTTAACACCTATAAAAATAAGCACCTTACTTATAGTTTGGAGTAGTATTGTTCATTTATTTGCCTGTGTATTTATTTATTTATTAATATATATATATATATATATATATATATATATATATATATAAACTTTTCAAAGTAAATGGAGAGGGTGAATGAAAAAAAAAACGTTGAGGATACAAATAGGCATTGTCATTTTAGAATCCACCACAACAAACCTGGAAGAAAACTCATAAGTGATGGAACTCGATGTGGAAGTAGGAAATTAAAAAAAGTATATCTACTGGAAACTGCTAGATAATCAGAAAAGTGTTTTGCATGACCTATTGCCAACACCAGTCTTTTTCACATCTTTTTCAAATGTCTTTGAAAGTTCAATTGATGGTCTTTTTACCACACAACTTACCACCAGTACTTGTAGTTTTAGATATTTAGCAGTTGTTGGGCTTTCACCCTTGTTTTTTTATAGTGTCACCATATTTCTGATATTACCTTCCATTTCTCGACTAAAAAATTGCCTTATTATTATTATCATTATTATTATTGTTGTTATTATTATCATTATTCTGTAGATCAAGATCTCTCAGCTTGTGTTGGTAGTTTAGTTGCTATCCGTCCAGTACCACAGGACTCAGACAGCACCTTTCTTAGGATGTTTGCCGATCCTAGTAGGGCAGTTTGCTGGATATTATTTAGCCTTTTCTGGTTGATATGGAGTACTCCCATCCAGTCACTCAGACAGTGGATAGCTCCAAGGGCACCAATCACTATAGGAATCACAACAGCTCTCAACTTCCAACCATTTCCACAACTCTGTTTCCGCTTCTTTTACCTTCATAGGATACTGGTTGTGTAACAGTTTCTCCATCCACCTCTNTGGATATTATTTAGCCTTTTCTGGTTGATATGGAGTACTCCCATCCAGTCACTCAGACAGTGGATAGCTCCAAGGGCACCAATCACTATAGGAATCACAACAGCTCTCAACTTCCAACCATTTCCACAACTCTGTTTCCGCTTCTTTTACCTTCATAGGATACTGGTTGTGTAACAGTTTCTCCATCCACCTCTTTTTCCTTTCTTCATTATGTTCGGTTTTCAACTCTGCTCTGCTCTTGTCTCTCACAAACATCTCCAGTACTCTAACTTCACTAGACTCTCTATGTTTTACATAATCTGACAGGGTGCACTCCTCCAGTCAACATCACGCCCCTTCCTTTTTCTTTCCTCGGTTGATAAAGCCTATCAACGTCTGCTCTTGGGTGCGGTCCACTGTTCATTGTTATACATTTCCATGTCTTCCTATCCATCTCTCTTAGCTCTTCTATGGCCCAGTCCAGAATTCCAGCAGAGTATCGAACAGCTGAGACAGCCTATGTATTCATGGCTTGTACTAAATTTCCTGCATTCAGACTTGTTTTCATCAACTTCTTCACTCTTTGATGACTCTTTCTTACTTTCTCTTTCATCTCACCCATCTGTATTTTGTCTGCCTCCAGCACTCCTAGATACCTGTAAGGTCCATCTCCTATATCCTCCATTCTTCTTCTATCCTCCATCTTTCCATCTGACATTCTAATTCCATTATCCTCTACTTTCTTCCCTCTTTTGAAAATAACAGTAGCACATTTCTGTAATCCAAATCTCATCTTGATATCATCCATAAATATCCCTACAGTATTCACCAGTTCCTCCAGTTCTTCCTTAGATTTTCCATACAGCTTCAAGTCATCCATGAACAGGAGGTTGTTGACGTTTTGGCCGTTTCGAAACTTGTACCCTTGAACTATTTCTCCCAGCAGGATCGAGAGGGGTATTAAAGACATAGTGAATAGAAGTGGGGAGAGAGTCCCCCTAAAATATCCCTCTTCTGATCCCAACTTCTCAAAGCCCCTGGCCATTGTACTGCAGTCTTGTGTTCGAAGAATCCATACTCCTTTCAATGAGGCATATTGCATTCTTTTCCAAACCAATTAGTTTCATTGCTACCAGTATCCTTGTTGTAAGAATATAAAAACTGAACTGAATAAAGTTAATAACAAGAATAAACACCTGAGTGAGGTTTTTATTACGTGAGGATTACAATACAAACAATATTACGTCAGCAAGGGAGAATCCAATCCAAGGGCAGGATTCTAAAATAGGCCAATCACAACGCAGCATTCCAAGTATAGGGGAATCACAACACAACATTCCAAGTATTGGGGAATCACAACAATCCTCGAGTGTGGGAGCAGGCCATAGGCTTTCTGGTAGTCTATCCATACCATTGCTAAATTTTTTTATCACTCATCCAGCTCTTCTTCCGTAAACCACTTTCGCTTGATGATATTCCTAACCTGATCTGCCATTCTTTGTTCATCTACCTCGAATCTTCTCTTTTCCTGCCATGCTCTGTGCATCCTTTGTCGGTATCCAGTCACGTCTGGCTGACTGGCACAGTAGCACTCCATTATTGCCCTGTTGTCATCTCTGGTATATCTTCTCCTAGTCATTGCTCTGCCAGTCAGTAATTATTTTTATTATTATTATTTTTATTATTGAGTGGTTACACACTATCTAGTGATGGATGGATGAAAACCCACATTCAGCGCCCAGCAACAGGCCAGGTTAAGTTAAATGCAGGCACATGTATTCTAGCCATAAGAGTAAGATAAATAGAAAACCAAATTGAAATGGCAACATCACTTCAATCGTGTGCCGCCCCATAACCAGTGAGGAAAGGCACATTACACAAGCAGCTGTTGCTGTATGACAACAACTCATGCCTACAGCACTCCCCACTCCTATGCTGATAACTGGGAATACATAGAAAGATTTCATAGTATTAGTACTAAGTCTGGTATTGCAGCTTTGAATTCAGACTGGATATTTGTTATTGCCCTGTTTGGTAACAAAAACAACAATAGGCGAAAAGCCATGTTGTTATGCATGCCAAAGGACATTAATTATTATTATTATTGTTATTGTTATTAATTTATCAAATATTTACAGAGGATACTTCATTCACTTGGGTTTTGAAATATATAGACTTTGTTTTCAGAACAGTGCTGTAAAATAGAATAAAGATAGAGTAAATTAGATATATTAGGAAGTATTAGAGTTAAATTAAACATTTTCAGATCTTAAAATAAATTAACGTATTTCTTCCAGCTCTAGTGCTGCTGTATGTAGCCAATAGTATTAGCAATTTTTTTTTCGGTACAAATTTGAATTTAACGGTACTTTGAGTTCCCATGTTAATATGTTAAATGTTATTGTTTTAGAAAATTAAGTCAAGAGCGAGCAGGTTCAAACTTCACAATGAAATTTGTATCGTACTGTCATTTCTTGTATTTTGTTTTGATTTTTTGGATTCTAAATACATTTACAGTTTCTCCTATTACCAGTTATGTCGATAGACGTTGGTTACTGTCCAT
The DNA here is from genome assembly GCA_003991215.1 of Morbakka virulenta. Classification (NCBI taxonomy): domain Eukaryota; kingdom Metazoa; phylum Cnidaria; class Cubozoa; order Carybdeida; family Carukiidae; genus Morbakka; species Morbakka virulenta. The sequence continues at coordinate 2,197,762 of RDPX01000036.1, read as the reverse complement.
TTGATTTTATATGGTTTAATGTAGATATGGTCTTATATGGGCCTGCCGTTTCCCAATCTCATCTTTTAAGCGCATTTGTATATGAAAGAAGATGCATTTCCATATATTGAGTTACAGGGTTGTAATTTCACACTTTAACAGGATTGAGGCCTTTTGTTAAGTATTTTAATGAAGATAATATGGAACTATTTAGGTGTATGTGCAATGACAGGAAATCGATTCCATGTACTATATAGTTTGGTAAAAACCTAGTAGATAGACCCATTAAAAGTCTTTATACTACAGTATTTATTTTATTTCTCTCTTTTTAGCAGCGGCCAAATTAGTCCCCTTTCATTTTACCTTATTACAGTATGAGAAGGTAAATTTATTGTTTTTATTTTTCAGGGTATCAGTGATCCTTACAATACAAGATTATTTAAATCAATTGGTGCAGATGGAAAAATTAATTATGAACTTCGCCTTGCGTCTGTATTAAAAACAGGTAAGAGAAGCCTCGACTTGCTTATTTTATTTTTAAGGAACGCTGGTATGTCAGCTGTGACAAGAATTTAAGCTGAAGGTAGTTTTTACATAAAAGTTGAAACATTTACTTCAAAGTTGTTTCAGCCAATATTTTGGCCATGGTTGCCAAAGCATTTTATCTGGAATTTCTTGGATACCATAGGATTTATTATATTGCATGTATGTTTGTGTGCATGCATGTATGTATCTATGTATGTATGTATATATGTTTGTATGTATGTCTATGTATCTATAAGGAAAAAAGGCAGTTAATGTTAGAAAAGACGGTAATAGTTATGATAAGAATAAGAGTCGCATAATTGTGACAATGTTGATACATGCAAGTAACTCAGAACATAAATGATGTATTAGGTGAATTAAATAACATTACATTGCTGAAAGCAAACGTTATAACTTATCTTCTGGCCAGTATCAGAAATGACGTTTTAAGTTAATTTACATGGTAACCATAGTAGCATAAAATTGGTGAAAGAAAAGAAAAGGATGACGATAATAACAATAATAATTAATAATTTTCAAAAATTATTATTATTATTATTATTATTATTATTATTACGAACTTGGTGAAGTAACGTGATTACGAAGGAAAAAATACAAACAACGTAAAGAAATTCCTATATACAAGGACTTGAAATTCCAGCTGATCTCTTAGTTTCTATCATTCGAATATGAAAGCCCATAAAAATACTCTTTAAGACCATAAAGTTGTCGAAAAACGGAAGGAACAAAGAATGGATTTATCCAAATTTGCTACTCTTCATCTTATACAAATCACAAAGCTGTATTTTCGTGTCCTTGGGTGAAGAGCGCAGGAGTAATAACGCCTGTGAAAATTGCAGAAGTAGAATTCGAGAAAAATTATATTTTATTTTTTATTACATTATATTGTTTTGTATTATATAATGTTATATTATATTATATTATTATTATATTATATATTATATTATATTATATTATATTATATATTATATTATGTTATATATATATTTTTTTAATTTCTTATTAGATTATATTACATGACATTAAATTACAGTATATTAAGTATACAACTGCCATCCTTTTGATTTCCCAGGTGAAGCTGTAAATGGCTTAAATGGCGAAGTAGATGATGTTGCACCCCTTCTCGGTGAATATGACCACGATGACTGTAAGATTATCATTACAAGGGGAGACTATTCCTCCCTGTTAAGCCGAGTTATAAAGAACTTAAAGGAAGCTCAAGTGAGTAAAAGAAATGGTAACAAAATAGTTTCAGTTCAGATTGTAAATGGTAGTGTTTACTGAACAACATTGCTACGGTATACTTTGGTTTGGTGGGACGCAATGATTTTAAGACAGCGAGGGAAGGGGGTAGGGGGTGTACTGTACCCTATCTAGCCTGATGTGGATTTGCATTATTTTGACTGTACAGCTCAATCTTTGAAGGGAAGCCCCAATACAGTTGAACCAGGTGGAAGTCAATTGATCCTGTTATGGTGTTATAAACAAAAGACCAAACGTATGAAAATTGCCCAACAGCAGTCGAATGGATTAACTTGCAACAACAATTGAATCCACTGACCGTCTCGCAATCAACAACACCTAAAAAACTCATTTTTAATTTTGTTTTTACTTTTCTAAAAAAATGTTAACAAGGTGGAGAATGATAACATTTTAGCTGAAACAAACTAAAAAATATTTTCAACTTTGGCACTAGGTCTAACCCTAGACTTAGATATGCGAAATCTAGAGAAAAAAAAGAAAGGAAATATATTGATTACATACATACACACACACACACGCCCATTTATATGGCGAACGACAAAAAAATCAACTAAACTGAGCTTTGTTGATTTTTTGGTTGATTTTTTGCCAGCCATATGATAGCTCCAATATTCCAATATTCTTATATCATTGGGCACTGCCGATGGCTAATAATTACTTAGATACTGGTATATATATATATATATATATATATATATATATATATATATACATATATATTAGCCTAGAGTGAATATAATGAGAAGAAGAGAAAAAGTAGTTTCAGGCGAATAATGGAGATTTTGGCATTTAAGTTTTTCTGTTAATTTAACGTATGTATTTAATTTTCTTTAAGTTTAACAATTTGGGTACTGATGCCTTTAAAGGTCTGTCTTTCTGCAAGTAAAATTTTGTTTCGCCGTCTAGCCTATTTTTTAGGTGAGGAGCTTTTAATACATACCCTACCATGAATTGTGGAAGCCCNGACCAATGTCTCGTAAAAACAGGGGCTTCCACAATTCATGGTAGGGTATGTATTAAAAGCTCCTCACCTAAAAAATAGGCTAGACGGCGAAACAAAATTTTACTTGCAGAAAGACAGACCTTTAAAGGCATCAGTACCCAAATTGTTAAACTTAAAGAAAATTAAATACATACGTTAAATTAACAGAAAAACTTAAATGCCAAAATCTCCATTATTCGCCTGAAACTACTTTTTCTCTTCTTCTCATTATATTCACTCTAGGCTAATATATATATATATATATATATATATATATATATATATATATTCGACACAGGAAATATGCCAAACCAACACTGACAAACTCCTTCAGCTAATAACAATAATATTTGACACAGGAAATGACTAAAGAAAGTATGCCAACATTTACTTGAGTAAATCAAATATCTATTTATTATTTCAAATTTTCGTCTGTCTACAACAGACTTTGTCAAGAAACTGACAAGCAAAAAACGTACACGTGATGAGATTCAAACAAGTTGCTAAGTGACAATTTATTGCCATGCAACAAAAATTAATTGTTACTAGGGAGCTGTGAAGTGAACAAAAAGAATTTTATTATATTTTATTTTATTATATTTCCTGTGTCGAATATATATATATATATATATATATATATATATATATATATATTAGCCTAGAGTGAATATAATGAGAAGAAGAGAAAAAGTAGTTTCAGGCGAATAATGGAGATTTTGGCATTTAAGTTTTTCTGTTAATTTAACGTATGTATTTAATTTTCTTTAAGTTTAACAATTTGGGTACTGATGCCTTTAAAGGTCTGTCTTTCTGCAAGTAAAATTTTGTTTCGCCGTCTAGCCTATTTTTTAGGTGAGGAGCTTTTAATACATACCCTACCATGAATTGTGGAAGCCCCTGTTTTTACGAGACATTGGTCCATACAGGATAGCTTTTTTATTTTTCTTGTGTATTAGCTGAGCTATTTACAGTTTCGCCAGTCGACATTACTGACAGTTTGGATGATACTGTATTTTTAAATATGGGTGATTTTTATACGACTTTGAAATAAGACCTGTACAATGTTTTTTTACTTCTCACCACCAGCAAATATTGAGTATAACTGTAAATTTTAAAAACCCTTTTCCTCATGGATTAAATTGCCACACTAGCGACTATAAACATTAAGAGTAGTTTCTGGTTTCATCGTTGGTATAAATTTTAGCTCTCTTTGTACAAATAGGAATTCTTTACAACACTTTTTTGTTTCATAGAAATACGCTGCCAATGAAAATGAGAAAAATATGTTGCAAGATTATATTCATAGTTTCTACACAGGCTCAATAAATGCCCACAAAAATGGTTCTAGACACTGGATAAAAGATAAAGGACCAGTGATTGAAAGGTAATGCTGGGTGTCATTCTTATGGCTACTGACTTGTCACAAAATAATATGGATGTTAGTAAAGTGCTTAGAAAGTAACAGGATCAAGTTCAATTTCATTTTAGCATTATTGCCTTGAAGGTGAATACTAGTAGAGTTTCAGGTACACACATGCCCCTAGCTGGGGCTAGCATTTTGAACGGCGCAAAAAGCTTCACAAACCCTAGTAGTAATAGTAATAGTAATAGTAATAGTAATAGGAGTAATAGTAATAGTGGTAGTAGTAGTAGTAGTAGTAGTAGTAGTAGTAGTAGTAGTAGTAGTAGTAGTAGTAGTAGTAGTAATCGAACTTTATGATTTAGACAGAAAGACAAGGAAGACATTACCAATGTACGAAGCTTTTCACCCAAAGAGCGATGTTGATAGGCTATACATGAAACCAAAAGAGGGTGGAAGAGATCTGACCATCATAGAAAGGTGTGGAAGAGAAAAGTTGCGTTTTTATGTGTCCAGTTCGGAAGAAAAATTGATCAGATGTTTATCGGTATTCGAAGAAATGGAATGTAGAAATATCATAGGCAACGCAGAGTTGAAAGCAGCGAGAAGACAGGAACTGAAGGAGAGGTGGAGCGGAAAGCAGTCTCACGGCCAATTCATCAGGGACCTTCTAGAGGCGGTTGACATGGAAAAAACATGGCAGTGGTTGTCGAAATCTGATTTAAAGGTTGGGACAAAATCTCTAATATATGCTGCACAGGAGCAATCAATCAGGACAAACTATTGAAGTATCACATTGATAAAACGGCTGATAGCCCCCTATGTCGATTGTGTAGTAAGAAAGGTGAGAGTGTGCAGCACATTCTTACTGGTTGTGAGAAACTTGCTCAGAAGGAATACAGAAAGCGCCATGACAATGTTGCGAAGAAAGCCCATCGGGACATCTGTAAGAGAAAATGGATTGATGTATAACAAAAAGCGATACGAACAAATACCTGAGAGAGTGGTGAAGAATTGCGATGTGAAGCTGTAGTGAAACTTTAATTTTATTGTGACAATGTAATTGAGTCAAGAAGACCAGACCTTATTCTTGTTTTCAAGAAATAGCAAAAGGCGACAATACTTGACATTGCTGTGATGGCTGATGTAATTGTGGCGGAAAAAGGAAAGAATAAGGTGGAAAAGTACCAGGATTTGAAGAGAGAGAACAAAAGATTGTGGAAACTGAAGAAAGTGCAGATAGTACATGTTTTGATAAGGGCCCTCGGGAGCGTGAGCAAAGGATTTGAAAAGTGGCTTGAAAATCTTGAGATACAGTATCAAGTTTATGATATGCAAAAGACCGCCTTGTTAGGAACTGCGACAATTTTACGGCAAATATTGGAAATGTAAAACAAATTTGTCAGCCCATGGTCATTTGTTATGACCCACCAGGCAGTAGAATGATGGCAATAAGAACAGCCTGGCACAAATGTGACAAATAAGATAATGAGATTGAGACCGTTGTAAAAGCTGATGTGGAGCAATCGGAAAATGTAACAAGTGGCACTGATGAGGGAACTGGTCATATCTTGCGTGAAGCATTCGAGGATATTGGCAATCCGATTCCGAACGTTGAAACACTGGACCAGGAAGCACCACTGATCTTCTCTCAACTACAGAAAGTTATGATTAAAGGCATATCTCTTTTAAGAAAGTTGATATAAAGAGTCTGAATAGACTTACAGCTGAGTAAACAGGGTTATTTAGCTCAGTGAAACAACAAATATAACCCAAACAAACAATATAATCAAAACTGCGTGTGTGTGTGTGTGTGTGTGTGTGTGTGTGTAGCAGATCAGCTAGGTCTCAAGGCGTACAAAAGAAGGGAAAAACAAGAACCTTGGTGGAAGAGATGCGTTGAAGATTATATAAAGCAGCTGAAAAAGGGTGCTAGCTTTCTTGAAAGTCTTAAAAGGGGATAGGTTCGAGATCGCCAACAAGGCAAAGCTAAATTTTTGAAGGAAAAATACCAAGTAGAATGGAAAAGGTTGACCACTGTGATTGAAGAAATAAAGCAAAGAATCCTCGCCAAAGCTGCTAAAATCAC